>KZ270080.1:4277-38213 GCA_002249935.1 Onchocerca flexuosa
ATCATGCAAGAAGGAGTAAAGAAACATTAATGCAATTGAAAAATATGCTGTGATTTGTTTCGATAGCTCCATCCATTATGTTATTGCAAGTATTTTGATGCTAAAGCATGGCTCGAGTGATTTATTGATCCAAGAGGTATTGTTACAGAAGGCCAGAAGGATTCCAGAGAATGGAAGGTGCAAGGGATATCAATTCCTTTTCCGTGGTATAATCTTTCCACTAGGTGGAAGTGTTTGAAAGTACTCATTAAGTCTAAACATTGCCCCGCGGTAAGAAGACGGAGATTGATCATTTCTTGCTCAGTTTCTTTCCGAAATGATATCTCGTGAAGGGTTTAATAATTGTGAAATTTTCTTAGAAGAGAGGAAAACCGAAGAAGCATTCTTAATGAGTTTAGATCTCTGATGAAAGTGGAAAAACAAAATCTTATAGTGGTGAGAAGAAAGATCAACTTCGGAATATGCAGTGTAATTCCTAGCTCTGTTATCATGTCTGTATCCATTTGATGCCCGATAAAACTCAGCCAAGCATTTTGTTAACATTATTTATTGATGGAACATTAATATAAACATAACTCTATGCATTACTACCAACCCCACTGCTTCATGTCAGCACAAGCTTTATCGAATAGTGCATCCCAATTCCTCTTCTGATCAGGTGACACACCACCTGCATGCTTCTTCATAGTTGCCATCAAGGCATCTTTGCTCTTCTAAAAACTTAGTAATAATCATTCTGGAATGAATTTGAAATTCTTGAACGGAGCTTATCTCGCTGCTATAAAACTGTTAACGAAATGTGACGCATAGGCCTCGTATCTTTGGCAGGGATTTTTTAATTCAAATGTTTCGAAATATTTTTGCTAGTTGAATTCAGTTTACTAATCATTTTCGTTCTGTGTTTGATCGAATAAAACTGATAAATTATTTGGAAAGGTTTGGAAAATAATTTACGATAAATTCAGTGAGCGGCATGTCCAACTCTTCATAATGATCTTTGAATGCAGATAGCGCAGACTTCCATTTACGATCATCGTCGTATACGTGGGGCAATTGGAAAAAGTACTGTAGCTCTTGCATACCATACAAAACGAATTTCTGCGATTTCGGGATTGAATCCGGATCGATGTCTTCTGCATCGTAATATTTGGCTAGATTCTTATGCTTTTTGAAAAGCCTACAAATACACGAGCAATAACACTCATTTATAAATATCATCTTTTAAGATCCTCTCAAAATGAACATTGCAGTGACACGCAGACAATCAACAATTGATCAGTTCCTTTCTCATTATTAATAATTCTGCTGCTGCGATATTTATTTTAATTTCAGTTTATATTGCTTCAATGGATTTGTTTACCATTTAAATAATTGACTACTTTCGAACGCTTCAGTTATTCCACCTGGATAAGTCATCCAAAGATTTCTCTAGAAAAATTAGAATGAAAACCAAGTAATCCTTGACTTAAGCCATTAAGCCTCATTTTAAATCCATCTGCCGATTAGAGAATTACTGCTATTCCATTTTTCAGTCTTTGGGACAGATGTCTTTCTTTCCTTCTGACATTTCGATGTGCAATTAGGGAATGCAAATAGATTTTTCAGAAAGAATTAATCTTTTCTTTTGATGTGAGTGTCACTCAAATTTCTATCCAAAATGCCATCAAATTTGTAGGAAAGAATTTTGGATTCTATTCGGAGCTGATATCTGAGCTTAACTTAGCTTTCTTGTTCAACTTTCTCAAAGAAAACTATACAAAAAAGAGTGACTCAAATTCCAACTCATCTTCCTTTCTTAGAGCAAATGAAACCTACTGCTTATAGTATTCCCCTGCGACATCTTTTGACAATTTGCACTGCTTTATATGATTCTTTAAACATTCCACTTCTACCATCGTTAGACAAAAACTCTTTTGTTACAGGAAGAATGATAATCTGAAATCAATGTTGAGGAATTAGAAAGTGAGCTCGTATCATAAATTGCGAATATCATTCTTTGAAAGAAGAAAAAATGTCATCACAGTTGAAGAAGAAACGATATTCTTAAAATCAAAATGATATGCAAAAGTTTAAAATGAGCGCAGTATGAGCAAACGATTAAACAGGCGTGATTAAACTCGGTACATTCTGATAGATCCGTCTGTTCTCTAACGGGCAGTGTCATTTTATCAATTAACAAAACTGAAATACGTTATTTAAACAGGTAAATAGTATGAAAAAATTGATAGTTATTTCTTTGGATTCAAAATCCTTTGAATCTCTTCCTGCATTAGCGATTAGCGCCGTACAAGCAAGCAATATCTTCCCAACAGCAACAAATCGTGCTAATCTTCATTAGAAATTTGAAACAAGAGTTGAATGTGGAAGAAAAACAAGGGTTGAATGTGTGTGTGTGTGGAAGAATTCAGCTTTCAGGTTCCATGATGATATATAAGTTACTTGAGGGTGGCCCTTGCAGCATTCTAATCTGATACCTCGTGACGGCACTGTGAAGCGAAATGATGTCCGGAAGAGAAATCGAGAGTTGATTATATACCGAGCAGGTATAATGCAAGCGATCAAACATCCTTCCCTTCCTAAGCCCGCCCTGAGGCTTCTTTTCGTCTTTCGCTCGGCACTATCATTGCTCGATAACATTTTTTAGATTCTTTAACTGCACATGCAAAATTGCATCTAATACTTTTCTTGGCCTCAGTCATTGCTAGGAATAAAAGGAGCTTAAGATTTGGAGAAATGGCGAAGCATTATCGAATAAAATAATAAGACAGGCTGGATTTTGTATTTCTTTCTTTCTGAATCCTGGTACCAGTTTCTGCTAAGGATTTTCAACAATAATTTCCGACTATCCAAGCTGTATTCTATATTCTAAGAACAAGAAGAAGGGCAATGTTTAGGACAACGGCAAGATTCTGTCGGTATGATGAGGAAAAAATTTTTCACAAATTGAGAGTGAATTGATACAGGCGACAATTTGTTGTTCAAGTCGCATTTTATTTGCCCTTTTGCTCATACTTTTTTATTTGGCAAGTCCTTTTTTTGAATTAGCAAAGGAAGAATTGAGTGGATGAGCCAAAAAGTTATGGACGTCATCCTAATCTTTTATTCATCTTGAATGAACTGTCACATTGACCAAAGTAAACTGATTGAGTAAAATTTTCATCATGGCCCGTCAAGTAACAACTTCTTATCTCGATAAAATTAGCAAAAAAATGGCGATGATTCATTGTAAGTGAATGCGCTTTTGCAATTTTGCTGAGATTCGTGATGTTCTAATTTTAGAATTGTTTATACATTCTGTTAATGCAATACAGGATGAAATATTATGGAATAGCTGTACGTAAGTTGCTTGCATGACCATTCCCCCACTATTCAGGCTGATTTAAATGTTTTATTTGAGTGTTGTAATTATGCAGAATAGGTTTATTCAGTTGTTCATTAAATTTAGTTAAATAGAGTTGAACTTAAAAATGTTTCCTTAACAAACATTTTGAAACAAGAAAATTTCATTCTTTTAGGTCTAAAATATGGAATTTGGTCACTTTGCGAAAAATTATGCCTCCCAAGCAATTGTTCCAGATTTACATGGATAGAAATAAGATTTCTCAACGTGTAATAAATATGATGGGCTAAAGCAAGTAAATGCTTTAGATGTTACTTGACTTGCAAGTATTATTCACACTCATTGCTGTTGATGACGTTTTAAAAGGACTCTGAAGATAATTTTCCTACTTTTGCATAATGCTAGATACATATCATAGAAAATTAGCACAGCATCTGACAACCTGATAAATTCTTATCTCAGATAGCTGAGATTCCAGCATTGATGCTTGCGGCATGAACATTCAAGAAAACCAATTTTTACTTCTCGTATTTCATGAATCTATTCATTCTAATTTGAAATTGAAATTGTTAATGAATAATTTCATTTGTTGTTGAACCATTACTTTAAACAAATACAAATGATAATTACTACAAATAAATATGAGCTTTTTAAATATGCTCCAAGAAAAGAGCACAATAAAAACCTCTCAGCCAATTTTGCGTACAACCGAGATTCTTTCCATGCAAAGTTGCATTATGTCGCAACAAAGTATTTCTTTGAAGCTTCAACTATTTACACAATTACTTGGACTGGATATAGTACAACACAGGAAGCATTTCAATCAATAATGAATGTCACAATCTGAAGTTTTAAACTTTACTCCACAATTTCATTACAATAAACGCTTCAAATTATGGAAGATTTCTTTTTCACGACGATGATTAAAGCAAAGGATGAGATTTGCATCGTCATGCAAATCAGACTGAACGGAATTTTTAAAAAACTATTAGGGAATAATCACTTTCTAAATGGATCGCGTCACGCATCACAAAATAGCAACATTGATTTGCAACAAAAAATCTCAGCAGATCAAAAAACAAGAAAAGAAGAAGTAAGCGCACGGAATTCGGAGAAGTATCTATCGATAATTAATAAAGCGGTGAAAAAAAAAATATCAATGGGATATTTCAGTAATGATTAAAAAATGTACTTTCTTTTCTTTCCCCGAAGATAATGGAGCAAAACGGTCTCATCTTCCATTCCACACAAACACATATTTCTTAATTCTTCGTCATACTTTTATTCTTCTTCCTCCACTAATTCATCAATTGCGTTTGAGCTTGAGCAAAGTTCAGTATCATTTAGCAACGTCAAAGATCGAATAAAACCATTAGCAATCATCATTCCAAAGAGAATCATCAGGTTTTTTTCTAATTTTCGATCTGTTCTTAGTTGTTGTCTATATGTCTGCTTTCTGAAATCATACCGGAATTCGCAAGTGTTTTATTACATTCATTAAATGGTGAGTGTTTTATTACATTCATTAAATGGTGAGTTAAAACAAGATCATTTTGCTGTTGAAATCCATCTCCAGAAAATAGATAATGCCGTAAAAAGATCTCTTTTTTTTGAAAAGCAGTAGATCTTTCGGTTTTTCATTAGTACGCCTTTGAATATATCAAGTAAGTTGCAATGAGATTCCGTTTTCCGAATCTATCTGAAAAAGAAAAATATCTTCAAAAATTTGTTCTAAAATCCCTTTTCAAATAAATAACCGAAAAAATCGTCGAAAACTTACATGCGTAGAAATATAATACAAAAGTCTTTTTTTTTTTGCTTGAAAAAATGATTTGAAATCATTTCAGAATTCATGATTTCTTTAGAAGCGAAGTGTTTAGGAGATATTCATGGATTAGTTGCTTTCACTTGCCAATCAATTTTCGGATCAAACCAAACACTTGATTTCAATAAGTCTCATAAGAATAATCAGGGCGGATCTGAAATAGTATGAAAAATAATGATTCGGTAAAATAAGGCTTAAAAATATTAAAATCTTCGTTGGCGCAACAGTTCCAAACGCTGCAAGATTCTAATTCATTAAATGATATTATCTGAATTTCGCACTTTTCGCTAATTAAAATACCTGGTATTTCGTACTGAATGTCTAAAAACGTTGAAAAATAATGTGCATACTTGTTTGACTGATCAAATTTATTGATTTATTATTTATTGTATTTAATGATGACTTTTTTGTAAAATATTATCTGCTTTTTTGAACGCAATAAAATATTGCAGTGTCCCAGAAAATATATGATGTGAACTGTTTATTTAAAAATGTATTGCTTTTTGCGAATGACAGACGAAATCAAGAATATTAAATTAGTGGTAAAAAATCTGTTTGGCATAAATTTTATTTATGATGGCTTTTTGAAGATTTTAACTTTTTTTTATCCTGAATATTTCAGAGTACTATACTGGTGAAGAAGGTCATTGTTAGTCAAAACCTGTGCCAGTCTAAATAAAAAGTTTAAGAAGATTGAAATACTGATTCTCCAGTCAAAAATGATATGGAAAAAAAAATAATTTATTGAAAAAATCGCCAATACCTTGTTAATACTTTCATATTCTTTATTTATTGAATTATAACATACAACAGATAACTACCATAAATACTTCCGTTCTTTTACTTCATCAAAATAAGATCGATAACAATGAGATCAACAGTATCGTCGATTGGATCCAAATAATCCTTTTTAAGCTGTAAACTAAATGTTAAATGCTTTATAACAAAAGACTGCGCCCGCTGACACAGATGTATAATTCCATTTATTTAAAGGTATAAACATTTAAAAAATGCTCAGTTTTGAAACTTATATTGTAAACTAGATTGGATAGATTGCATGGAAAGAATTATAATGCAATAATGGCGCAGTTGTACAAGTAAAAAATTCGCTCCCTGAAGTAAATTCGCATTATAAAATGATTGAATTTGCCACAATTCTTCATGATTTATTGCTTACTTCTGAAGATTCGGTTGCTTTTAATTTTTACTATACTTTTCTAGTTGAGAAAGTTTTAGGAAAAATACTTTTGCGTAAATCTCCACTCCTAAAAGTTCGAGATTCATTTTTTGAAGAGCAGTCAACAATGCTCAATTTGCTTGTATATAAATTCTAAATTAATTAATTTCAAAAATTGGGAATTTTCGAATTCATGGTGTTTGCTTATATTTTTAGTCATTTTCAAAGAAGAAAATTGATTAAAGTTTTCGAAAATATACAACGATAGCAACGATGACATCACATTCCGCATCAGAGTCATCCGATTTTTGCTGGAAGTGCGAACAATTTAGAAATAAACCACTGATTTATTAAACATTGATACATTTAAAATTCCGCTAAATTCAATAGCTTCTTTCTCTGAAACATAAATTATTCCAATAGATACTATGGAGGAACGAGGATTTTGAAATATCATGAAAGATATGCTAAAAAAGAAAGCTATTAAATTGTTAAAAGCGGATTTTCAAAAAATATGATCAGATGTTCGTAATCTAGAAATAGATCTGACCGTCTATTTCTAGACTGCAATCATCCGATCAATTATGATCATGCGATCATACTACGATCTGATCATATATTTGGTTCCAAAAATAATTTGAATCGCTGTACAGATCATCGACGAAAGATGTTATGTCATCGGAACGTTTAGATGAGGGAGCACGCCCAGTTTTCTCTAAACAACTTGGTAAGAATTCAAGTGCCAGACAGAGTTCAGCTAATTCAAGTTTGAAAAAATCTCTCTTATTTTTCAGTACTGACAAGTGATGGCATTCAGCACTTTGTTCCGGAATACATACGCGAGAAATTTCATGAACAAATTGAACCAAATCTGTGCACAATTAAAGCTGTTTGTAAAGCTGAAAAGAAAGAGTAGTTTTTTCGTGAAATTCGAACTTCATAAACTCAAGAAATCGCCAGTTCGGATTTTCAGCCCAATTCAGCTTTGTTTAATCATCCTGTTATCGAGTTCAAACAATCTATAGAGCATGAATATATAATCATACTAATTATTCAGGCCCTTTTACACATTCATATTGAGCTGGTACGAAAATCAGGCCCGCAGAAATACCGACAACAGCACCCTAACTTTCAAATCCAAAAAGTCAACCATAAGTGGTATGCATAAAATTAACGCTGTATCTTAAAGAAGTACTGTACTTCTTGCCAACATGCTTCATCACTTGTCAAGCAGATCTGCTTCAGACCATTACATATTAATGAGTAACCGAGTAAAAATTAAGTTCGATTAGCTCGGAAAGTTGAGTAAACTTTGTCGACAAAAAGAGAATAATAAAAGCGTTCGTTGTTGAGAAAAGATTGATCCAACAGCACCGATTCAATATCCCAGCTTGATTAATTAGCAATTTATTCTTTGTGTCTCACATACTTTGGGAAACAAATCACAAAATAATTATCCTCTTTTAAAGTGTCCTCTGGTCAGTGAACTGATCTCAACTACAATGGACTGCTCTATTTTGTACTTCAGTTAACAGCATTCTCCATTTCATTTATGATGCAAAGTTTTCGGCTTACTGTTACAGTATCGATAACATCCTTATTTTGTTTACAGAAACATCGAGAAGTGAGCTAAGACAAGAACGACCGATACAAAACCCAGAAGCAAGTATTGAAATAGGCATGTGCTGCATTTTTCTAGTCTCTATTCTGTCCTCGTTTCTAACAACTTCTGACCTCTGACCTTTCATTTCATCTGTCTCCTTTGCCCCACTTTCCCATTTCTACTTTTTCTTGTTTTGTAAAATAATGATGGAAAAGTCAGACTTATCTCTTTTATAGAACCATCAAAAAAGCAAAAAATATGAAAAAAACCATAAAAAGCTTTTTTTTTTTCTATTTGTTATATTTTTAATTTTTGGATGAGCAAACCCGTTACTGCGATGGACCGTGTGGAAAGAAACGATCCGTGAAGGAATTTCAGGTTCACGGACAGTGTGAGCATGCAATTTGCCCGCTGTGTACTATTAATGCACCGATGATTGAAAATTCTGACGGTAGATTCTTCGATAAATTGTTGGAGTGTAATAGGCGGGTGATGCAAAATCTCAGCTTTTGACATTTTGTGAGCAGTTTAGAAGTGCGATCAATTTTTCTGATGCATCAGGAAAGATAAATCTGAAGTGCCGAAATTTGTTTTCCAATATATTGTGTATACATTCAAAACATTGGAAAGAAAAGAGTACTGTACTAATTAAACTGCTAAAATCCAGGAAAATATTTGCATTAACTGGAATTCAGAAGCTTTGGCAATGATTCTGAGATAAATCTGTTTTAGGTTCCATAGGATGCTGTAATCTGGAATGTTTTGCGGCCGATTTAGCAACACTTTGTCCGGATCCAGTCTTGCGGCATAAATATTTTCAAATGATCATTAAAAAACATAAAATAAATGAAATAACAACATGCCAAGGAAGAAAAGGTCGCAATATGAAGCAGCCGCAACAAGCTATGGTACTTAGTTGAAAAATTTTCGGAAGTGCAGAAATATCGTCGAACTGTTTTTTAGTTTATTGTATCTTCTTTCCCTTACCAAATAAAATGCATCTTAAAATTTCTTACTCGGGATCGTTCAAACTAAAGATGTTCAAAATAGGATTTATTGAAGATCAAAATTCTGAGAACCTAGAACTTACTTGATAATTCAGAAGCACCCTTACATCGTTTGGAGGAATTTATTCTCTATTATTTCTGTTTGGAGGAGCCATTGTCTTCATGTCAAACTTTATCACTAAGCCAATCGAGCAATGATAAACGTGGACTGAAAAAGCCGATGTGCATCAAAGTATTGGTTCTTGAGAAAGGCCCACTGGAAACTACCTGTCGACGTCGTTCCATCAGTGAAATCGATTCCATAGAATCTCTGCGTAATACGCTGCAATTCGTTGTTGGCGATGGGTTCCCATTTCGCTTTATTTGCATATAATAATTTCTTTATTTTCTGGTTACTTCTGATTAGCCCTTTTAATTAGCTTCTGATCAGTAATTTCTGATTACCCCACTTCTCAGATATCTGCTCAGACATCCAGCTGAAGTTAACTGCCTCGTGTTTAACAAGCATGGCTGCTTCCTGGAGTAACACAATTAATTATGATCTTCAAGAGCCCACACTTGCTACTTTTTTTTTTTCCATTTCACCAATTATTCACCATCTCGAGAAAGCATTTCAGGCCAAATCTTTATAAATCGCGCATTTTCTTCAATTGTGGAGATGCTGAAGACTTCAAACTACAGAAAATTGATTTGAAACGCTATGGTGACAAGAAAATCAGCTATTTCCCATCAAGTAATGGCATACTCAACTTCGTGATTGATTACACCAATCTCATTGGAGGAAACTCTATTTCACCTTATATCTGATGTTTGTATATATCCCAACAATTATATCATTCCGTGATAAACAAAACGACCCCTTCTACAAAAGAAATTTCCAATTCACTCTCAATTTTCAATAAATAGCTCAATTTGAAGATCATGAATAATAATCGTGCATTGAAACTCACGACTAAATTTCAAGGAAACAGTAAACTTCGATTGTCTCCTTAAATACAACATATCTTGGGAACTAATTGTTAGCACTAAACTAGCGGGTTTTCATGAAAAGACGGTGTAAAATATTTCGATCCAACTATAATGCCAAAGGATTTCACCAGCTAAATTAATTTTACAGTCAAAGTTTACCAAAACTTATAATACCAAGTAACAACATTTACAAGATATTCCTCTGCCCTCCTCCTCTCATCCTCTTCAATCTTTCTATCTTTCACATGGACACATGATATCTAGAACCCATAAAATATTTAATAGTAATAAAAATAATAACAGAAAGCGAAAAGCCAACCAAAAAACAACCATGAATCGACGAAAGAAATAATCTTCAAAAATTCTGATAATATAAGATTTGGAAAATCGTTAAAAATAAGATTAACCACTAAAACCCCGAAAATGAGCAAAACAATACAAAAAAAGAAAAACAGGACTTGGAATAAATGAAGTATTACAACGCAGATGATTATCGTAAGGCACTTTTCCACATTAATCTCAGTGGGAATATGGAGAACATCATATGAAGATATGCACCAATTTTCAAAGGACTATTTTTTTCGAAATTTAAAAGAAATGAAACTTCGAAATCAACAGAACTCCCTAATTTTACTTTTCACAAGATGAAAGAAAACGCAATTTTACATATGCAAAACAATGTTCAAACAACTATAAAACAACTGCAAGTTGATGAAAATATATTGTCAGAATGAAAACATTGCAACAAATTCAATCTGCCGAAACTTGAAAAATTTCAGAGTTTCTAAATGTATTCAAAGTTGAAGTCATTAAAATTTTTCGCAATACATGAAAAAAATTGAAATCGGTCTAAAGCATTGCAATTTCCTTCTTTGCAAGCACGTACAAAATATGTCTGATCATTCAAAGTGATATAAACCTAGCTAATATTTCTGAAGGAGCGGATTGATAAACGGATCGATTAATTAGTCACCCTATCACATAGCCATACGCTAAATGCGACTTTAGAACTAGTCAAGCTTATTAAAAGAAAAAAGCAATAGAAAATTTGGAAATTACTAGTGACATTAATGATAAACTGAGCATACCTGCACAATAAAGGTTGATAAATCGTAAAGGCACAACAAGAGAAGGAGTGTAATTACCAGAATGTTTTTTTTTTCTTTTTTTTTTCCTGAAAAAATTTAGGACCAATAGGAAAAGGAAAGAAAAAAAAGAGAAAGGCAATACTTCAATTTGCAAATAAAATTCGAAAGAGAAAGATGAATCGTTTTTTTAAAAAAATGTCAAACAGATTTCGAACTATATGAAAACTAATTAAGGCTTTGGAAAGTATGACAGAGTGATGAAGAAAAAAAATATATATATAATAGAGTAATCACGAAAAAGACAAGATTAGAATCGTGTAAAATAAATAAGAATTGGAAATGACACAATAAACACATATATTGTTGTTATTTTATTGCTACTGTTATTGTTATCGTGTATTTATTGATAGTAGTACATAATATTGTTAGCTGCTGCGATTGATCCGTTTTATTTCCATTTAGGGCTTAAAAACGGCGTACTCCGCTCCACGCACCAGCAGCTGCAGCTGTTGCTTGTGCATTACCCATTGTTGGAAACTGTTCTTCGGATTGCATATCTAGCTGCCACGGTGCTCCCTTGATTTCCACTTCAACACGAGGTGGTGGTGGTGGCTGTTCTATGACACGAGGAGATATATATTGACGACGTTCCTTAAATTGACACATTATCAAATTACATTATTAAAAACTAGGTCCCTCTTATTATAAAAAATTTAGCAGTGGGTAATTCGATATTACTCATATTCATCCCACTGATCTGAACTTAGTATAAAACTACCTACAAGTAAATCTCAACATACAAAATGAGATTTTTTGACAAGAAAACATGAAAAGAAGCAAGTACAATCCAGGTCACATTACTTTGACTTAGGCTCCTCAGTTAGATACTGCAGCTGTTACTACAAATTCTGAAAAAAGTCATTTCCATTGTTATGAAATACATAATCCTGCAGAACATTACGCTTATAACATTCACGAAATCAATTTCAATTTCGTAAAAATTAATTCCGCGAAATCAATTTGTCAAGTGTGAATTTTAATTTGTTGAGCAAACTGAAAATTCGGATGATAAGTTGTTCAAATCTGATGTCATTTAATATCTCATATCAAAAAAAAAACAGTTATTTGTTAGTTTCTCATATAACATCAATTTAAAAACCTGTAAAAATTCCTCTTCTTCTCGACGCAACTGCTCAATACAATCGTATACCGCATCTTCGTCTTTGCCTGCAATCACAACAAGATTTGGGTCTGGATCGGTGCACCTTGGCAAACGGATTTCCACCTTGAATTCATCCATGACCTGAATTACTTTCAACTGAGTATGTCTTTACGGGAAAATTTGCTTTTTAGCTAAATTATCTGATTATAAACTAGCATTTTTAAAAAATTCTGCCTTTCCTAATGGAATGACAAATTATTTAATGTTTGATAAAATGGTAATCGATCGGCTGGATTGTCACAGTTTCTGTTTAGTAGCCTATAAGACGGGAAGCAATCTTAAGATAAAAGCTTTTAAAAGAAAAAGCTATGGTCAAAATCTTTGAAGGCCAATATTTCTTTACTTCCACTTCTGTATTTGTGGGAATTGGAATTTTGAACCGTGAATTGAATCCTAATGAATATGCTAATTTTTTAGCTCATGTGAAACTTACCTTTTTCAGATTACGACCTTTCTGTCCTATTAAACGCGGATGAAAAGTTGCATCCAGGAAGATTTCTTGGGTGAAAAGAGATTGCGCTTCACCAATTATTGCTTCCATTTCTTCTTTACATGCATTGCAGTTCGCCTCATAACCTAAAAATCACAACATTTGAAATTCAATGGTTGCCAATGTTTCCTTAACCTGAATTTTAAATCTTGAAAATACTTTCGAATTTATTAAGAACCTGATGAATTATTTCGTCATTTGCTTTGTATCAGCCATTTTTTTAAAGATGCAATGATTAGCTAGAAATAAAATTACTAGTCTAAAAAGTACCAGTAAGAGTAATTGTATCTGGTGGATCATTACTGGATCGAGGAAAAGCAATTAGAACATCATGTTTAGCGCGCAATTCGTTAACAACTTTACCACGTGGACCAATTAAACGAACGTGATATTCTGACGGAACATCAAAGCTAAGCTTGAAAGAACGCAGACGCTAAAACCAAAAAATTTTCTCGAATTTTGCGAATCAAAGATAGTATTGCATGAAAAGAGCCGAAAATTGAAAAAGTATATAAATGCCGAAACCAATATCATTTGCCTAAAAAATTCGCTGTATCAAATTAGAAAATTCATTCTTTGCCTTTTCAGAATCATCAAAAAAAAAAAATTGTTTTATGAATTTCAATCTTATGTGCCATCTGCATTGTCTTGAATGATATAAATCAGGATCTTATCTTTTAGTAATACAGCCATTCTTTTCTTTTTTTCTTGCAAATGATTGAAAAAAAAAAGAAAGAAATAATTGAATGACAGAAAATAAATGAATACTCGAATTTCTGCTGCTTCTTCAAATTCACCAACACGCTTCAATATTTCAGTCACGGCGGATTCAACATTCTCAGTCGTTCCAGTTATCATTATTTCATCTGAATGTGTATCCTCTGGTGGTATCGAAATATTGACATCATGCGCTTGCATCAAAGAGCGTATTGTTTCACCGCTTCTACCAATTAGAAAACGATGATGTTCGAATGCAACATTCACCTAAATCTTCGAATATATCTTATACATCGCTGTAGCTAAAGAAAAACAACTCTGTATACAAAGAACGACTTCAAAAACATATTGAGCTCTGAAATATGGCTCATCATCTTCCCAATCAGTGAATACTAGTAAACAAGATCGAAAGCATTGTATCTAGCATTAATCGAATTTTAACAAAGGCAATGGATAATTAACACAGAAAATGTATCCATAAAAAAACTAACCGTTCTGGTGACGGGCACTAGAGCTTTAAGTGCTTCAGCCGCTTCTTTACAGCGTGTATCTCGTCCACTAATAGTGATAGTATCAAGTAATGATGGACCATCATCCATATTCTTTTCATTTTCGTTTTGGGCATTTTCTGAGAATATTACGGAGAAGATAAAAACAAAACACTGAATGAAATAAAAAGAATAAAATATAAGCAAGTGTTGCTTATAGAAAAAAGAGCTGACTCACAGATTCAAGAAAAATCCATAGATTAGAAATAAAAAATTATTTTAGACTTTTCCCATAAAAAAGCTTCAATTACAGACTGCTCCAAATTAAGTGAGCAGTTTGACATTGAAATCATGATAATGTTTTCCATCTGCAGATTTCTACAGAACAAATCATTCTTTTCTGGGCGAATAATATGAAATAAAGCACATGAGCTTATGAAGAAGTGAATAAATAAATTTCATATGACGATGGATTAAATTCTCATGAAAGAGTTTACAGCCTACCTCGCAATCTTCGATCCGGAAACTTGATCTGAACATTATATTTCGACTGGAGTTCTTGGATTTTTTGTCCACGATTTGAAAGCAAAGCACGATGATATTCTCCTGGAATCTCGATCTTCAAAGTTATCTGTGATTCCTGCAACAAGAGAAATGATATCAATCAAGTCTAAATGTTTATTTATCAACAATCAGCAGGATGACGAGAAATAAGCAGCAAACAAAAAAAAAAAACATGAAGATGAATGATTTAAAGGTAGAAAACTGATATGATTTAAAGGAAGGAAACATAGAATCAATATGAATCGTTTTATAGAATAAAACATATTTTTTTAATAATCTTTTTTTAAATAATCTTTCTTTAATAAAATATTCAAACTGACCAAATCTTCTACAATTTCTTCAATTCGAGCCTTCGCACATTCTACGCACTGTTTACTTCCTTTCAGTGTCACTTTGCTATCATTTGTACCAGCACGAGGGAATGAAATTATCACACCACCATTCTGATCCTGAATTTCACGTAGCACTGCGGCACCCCGAATGACAAAATGCCGATGATGTTTGGGATCAACTTCCATTTTAGCTTCCACATTCTCATTCTGAAAAAAATTTTCAGCAAAATTTTTCTGGCAAATTTCTCAATATATGGCAAATTCATTCCTATGACTTGTTAATTTCTCTCAAATTGCATAGCATAATGAAATTTTCGATGTGTTCATCTTACTCTACTTACGTCAATGAGAGATATAAAAATAAAAGAATAATTCCCAAAATATTGAGATTAACACACTACAAATCTCTGCTAGGTAAAATCTTCTGAAGCATTCACAATCAATTAATTCATCGATTCAGCAATTGTAATGTGATTGACACCGTTATTCCATTAAAATAATCATACTGCATTCTATTTAACAACTACACTGTACTCAATATGTATAAAATCATTATTCTCAAGTGCTACAAATCCTAATTAGTATGAGCAGAAACTTAATTCAGAGTGATGCAGCATATAATGAAATCATATTTTTTTACAAGGGAAACAAAAATGTGAGCGATATCGTTAACACAAACAGTTTTTACCAGTTCCGTTATCATAGACTCAAGCTGCTTTTTCACTTCTGTCACATCTTCTTTCTTGCCCACAAGGTGAATAATATCTTTGTCGGTGTCAGAGTCGCGCGGAAATAATATACGAACATCGGGATACATTTCGCGGATCTAAATACAATATCATCATTAATAACATGAAATATTTTACAATGATTTTCACATTATTTATGCTACGTTAACTTTTACCGATCGTTTTCAGTTCATTTATGCAAATACTCTTCGTTGATTATTCAGATTATTAACAATTAGCTGCCTAGGATTAAAACTTGAAGAGAATTCATTCTGTAAATAATAATGATCTGTGCAGAAAACATTAGAATTATATTTGCGAATATATAATCGATGAAGTTGAGAACTGACTAGATTCTTCACCTCTAGTTTTTGCAAATTTACTCTTATAAATTGCATTTGAAACGAAACCTTTCTGATTCGCGAACCTCCTTTTCCAATAATAAATCTATGGAATTCAGGCTTTGCTGAGACAGAATCTTCAAAGCTCGAAAGTTCCCGATCTTTTGCTAAAGCCATCAACATTTTTTCGGCTCGTGCGACATCATCTTTAGGACCACGGATGCTGACCTGCAGTATTAGATTTCGAAAATGTTTGTAAAAACAAAAATGAAAAAAAAATCGACCACATTTAAGAAGTCACGAAAGATATTGAAGGATGAACAATGTTAAAGCGTCAAAAGAAGAGGATTTGAGTTCAATCTATCGAATTGGATTGCACAAAAAATTTTTATGTTTGGGAACATGCATACTAAATAGATTATTAATATCGTGGAACTGATCACGTAGAAATTAATCATTTGATTAACTGAAACTTTACATTAGAAAGCTTGAAAAAGAACATATAAGTAGCACCACAGGTACTCTTTTTAGATTTGACCTGCGTAAAAAAAGTTATTCTGCAGGAAAACAACTTCTTTTCTCCTTTTTTCCTTCCTGCTTCACTATCATGTACGAAATAAGACGCATATGAACCTTATCTGAAGTAGTCTTTTCTAATGGAAATTTGATATGTACACCGCCACATTCATCCTGTATGTCGAGTATAAGCCGACGACCTCCACCAAGAAGACGAGAATGAATTTTTTGAGGAATATTCACTTCCACTGTTGTAATGTTAGCCTTAAATAGTGCTATGAAGTAAGCATTACAGTAGGATTCATTTATTTTAATGTTTTTTTTTTTTTTTTTCGATTATCCAGCGATTAAGTATTAAGAGAATAGTTACTTAATCAATTTTAATTTTTCGAATTCCATTTGAAACTTCGAACCTGATTACGGAAACCGAAAATAAAGTTGAATCCCCCTATTAGAAAAAAGTGTTGCTTTCTTGCACAATATTCTCTTAAAAAGAAATAATATAAATGTATTTTAATTATCTCCAATCTTACCAATTCATTTTGAATTTTGGTTAGCTGTTCAACAGCTTTTTCCACATTAGCTTTCTTCCCTGTAACTATAATTTTATCTTCGCCGCTTTCACCACCAGGTAAATCGATTCGTGTTTGAGTCTCTTCACGGATTTTCCTGATATTAGCACCACCCTTACCAATGATATGTTTGTGAAATTCTTTGAATATGGGAACTGTCATTTGGAAATTACTTTCCAGCTGAAATATAACAAACTTCACTTTCTTTCCTCTGAAAAGTCATGACTATTATATAAAATTGGAGTTAGATCAAAATTACACAGGAAAAGAATGACGAAGAAATTAAAGTGCATGTCATAAATCAAATTATGATCAGAGTAAACTGATACTCACCAGTTCCTTGTTCATCGCAGTTAATTGTTTGTAAGCTTTATCAACTTCAACTCTATCACCTCTCAGATTAACAATATCCGACTTTTTTCCAGGATCTGGAAATGAGAAAATAACCGATGGAAATTGTTCACGAAGTTTTTGCACTGTTTCACCTTTGGCGCCAATTAACTGTTTGTGAAAACGTTGCTCGATGAGTATATCACGACTTTTCTCGTTCTCCTGGAAAAAAAAAAAGAAGTGAGACAAATATAAATAAGTATCAGTTGATAAATTTTAAAACCTGTTAAAGCCATACATATGGTTTTTCCTTAGTGTAGTTATTGGGTTTTGTAACAACATGCCTTCCCTTGATAAATTATTGATTTCAATGAGTAAAAAATAAGTTTCTAGCATTTTGGAAAAGTATCAAAATTTAAAGGCTATGATATATACAAAAATACAAAATCATTCACCAAACGGAAACTGACATTTTAACATATACAATGTACACAATCAAACGTACAATTCTCTTGACGATTTCGGTTATTTCTTCGATAGCTTTCTTCACACCTTCTTTATTGCCTTCGATTTTGATTTCATCCGAATTTGTTTGTTCATTCGGAATACTTATCTGGACTCCAGTTTCATCCTTGATTTTGGAAACTAAAGCAAAATATTAGTAAGCAACTATAGTGACCGGAAAGCAATACAATTAGCTAAGCTTACTTCACTTCCATATTTCATTTTCAGAAACGTTAAAAGAAAAAAATGACAAAATATTGTGAACGGAAAATTTAATTTTTAAGCGTTTCGACAGTTTTCGTTTCCAGCTAAGTTTTAAAACAATGATCAAAAAAACAATGACCTTCGTACAATGAATCGACATACTTAGTGACATAAAAATTTATGTATCAGCGAATAATAGCTTATGGATGGTTTGATATGATTTGAACTGACCGATATTTCAAATCATACGGAGTGGAAAGAAATTTAAACACTTATTATTATTTCAGTATTGTTTTCATATCACTTCAATGTGTTTTAAAATTTAGACTAAGCGGGAAAACATATAATAGTGAATCATAAGAAAAAAGACAAACTCAGAGCTCCTCCTCTGCCGATAACATGACGATGAAGTGATGGACTGACTTTAATGGTTTCCGAAGACATTTTTTCGGTCAGACGCTTGATTTCGCAGCCTAACGACATCTGTGCTTTCTTCACTTCTTCTGGTGCCCCTTCCAAATAAATTAAACCATCTTGTTCAAACCCAATCTGAACTTTGTCCTTGTTTGGAACCAAATTCTAAAAATGAAAAATAAAAAAAGGATGTATAAGGATGTGAAACTTATACTTAATTGAGTAATCGTTTGTATCACGTAAATTAGTGAAAGCTAAGTGCTCAACGTATGAATCAATCAACAACAGCAATATTAAGAAAATTCATAATTATATTGTGATCCAGTAAAAAGCACTATTTTGAGCAACATAATAAAACATTGCTAACATTTTTTAGATTATCTACTGAAGAAAAAAAAAGAATTAGTGACTTTCCATCAACACCGGTACAAGCAAAGAGTACATTTTTTCTCAAGTAAAATCAGATCTAATAAATTTCCTAACTTTTTAAATTCCAAAAAAAAAGTGGACTAATTTAAAGACGTATGGTTGATCTTCAAAAAATGTTTGACGTTCTCTCAGTCTTTTTCTTCATATTTAAGATTGCCGAAAATAAATAATGATCACAAAAAAAAAAAAAAAAAGACACTGAGACACTAACCAAAAAAAATCTTTGAATACAATTAAATAAAATAATAACAAGCAATTAAACATATATACTTCTAGAGTAGCTCCTTTTGGACCGATGAGAAATTTATGCATCCAGGGGTCACAAGTGATTTCTGCCGTAATGACACTACTTGCTTTAGCATAAACCATTGCCAATGCTTCACCTAATTTCGTTGGATCACCACGTAAAGTTATAGTATCAGAATCTTCCTCTTCCGGTGGTACTTCGACGCTTACACCAGTTGCTTTTAATATTTCAGCTAATCCACGTCGTTGAGGCCCAACAACATAACGATGTTGTGCACGCGTTACCTAAATTTTCACGAAATAAACATTTCCAATCAAGTTATCCTACAATCTAACTCTGACAAATATTATAGTAGGTGCAAATACCGGTAATGAGTCAGTGCTGCGAGATTAGATACACATTAGAAAAACTTTAATTAGCTGAAAAATATAACATATGCTGACTGATCAATTTCTATAAAACAAATGTGGATCCGAAATTAAAGATATCAATAACCATAAAATGAAGAAGAAAATTCTTATTTATTTTTTTAAATTATTAGATGCGCAAAATTTTTTTCTATGTAGTACGTATCTTGATGATGGAACAATGGTGGAACCAATGAGCATAAAAAACTGTTTAATCAAAATAGTTACCTGACATGTTACTGGTTTTACTATTGCTTTCATATTCTCATAAATCTGGCGAACAGCCGCAGCTGCATGATGAACACCCTCCTTCTCACCAGTAATGACAATTACTTCGCTGGATGCAGTTGGTGGTGGGATGTTAATTTTGGCACCTGTCTTAGAGGCTAATTCATCGATCGTTTCATTGAACGGTCCACGGATGAACGGATAATAAACGCGTGGTATCATCAAGTGTTCTTGTGCTAATTTCGACTAAAAAATTTTTAAGATTTCAACATATTTCTAAAAATAATATATATTAAGAAAAAACCAATGAAATGAAATGATTTAGGCAAATATGTAGTTGCAAGGATTCATTACAATCAAATCACTACACGACTAAGCTTTTAGCTTCACAACTCGTCAGTAGCAACAATCCGACAATTCACTTGAGTAATATTCTCTATCAGCGACAGAGGTAAGAAAAACCAGTGATCAATTTGCCTGAATGTTCACTGATAATTGTTTATCATGAAGAATTACTCTTCACCAATCAATAAAACTTTCCTCAAAAGCATTCATCTCTGTCACACAAGACACAAAAAAACCTGTCACACCTATTGCTGACCTAGTCGAATCAGAGTAGTAAAAATCTCCAATCCAACCAAACCACAAACCAATTACAAAGTATCAGTTTTTTTTTTCTCCAATACTAGAAACATGCGCTTTCTCTTTTCTTTTTTTCCACTTAACAGACTAAACTATAGCAACATTTGTGTAAAAACATGTGCGTATTCGAATGCAACACTGTGTCAAAATTTCAAAGCAATAAATAAGAACTTTCCGACATCTAAGATTTTGAACTGATATAGATAATCGCGTGTTTAAGAATTTTCGGAAAATTTAAGATTCTGAATAAATGTTTTCATTTTTATTTATATAGATTAGCTGGAGCCAGACATGCTCTGCATGGCCGGATCCAGCTAGTTATCAGCAATAATGATAACGATAATGATAACAATGATAATAAAATAATAATAATGGTTAATAGTCGTAAAAAAATAACAATAATTATAATAATTACAATAGTAATAAATAATAAATAAAGAACATAACGTCTAATCCTACCTGTTTATCGCTTACGAGCTGAATTTCATGTACTGCTTTTTCGATACCATCACGTGGACCAATTATTTTGATGATGTCACTCGGTGAATCACGACCTGGTACCATTATTCGGCAATCCGTATCTTGCTCTAATTGTCGCAGCTTAACACCTTCTCTTCCTAAAGTAGAAAGAACAATAAAAAATTTTGCGATAAATAACTGAAGTAACATTAAACTTAATTTAACCGGCAAAAAAACTGATTTAAAAGAATGCAGAATAAATCTTGGTGCGAATAATCATGACTTCCTAAATTTACAAATAAATGCATGAATACATGACATGAAAATATTTTGTACCAATAAAATATCGCAAATTTCCAAAAACTATCTCAAACAGACCGATCAAAACACGATGATGTTCTTTCGGTATTGCAATTTCACGAGCCGCTTGTGTCTTCAACTTGCGTGCAACATGTGAACGTGCTTCTTCAACCCGCTGACGTTTTCCAGTGATTAGGAGCGTTAACGAATGATCTTTAGCCTCACAAATTTCAATTTGTGTGCCAGTTGCTAAAGCTATTTCATTACATTTTTGCTGTTCTTCATTAGTATTTCCGAAATTTTTATTACTGGTTCTTGACGCACGTTCATCACCAGAGAGATGGTAAACCTGGAAAAGATTTAAATTATAGCTTTCACGATGACTAAACAATATCCTAATTTAGACTAAATGGACTGCACAGTAAAATCTTACGAAAATAAAAAAAAAAAAAAAATTTACGAAAATCAGTGTAATTTCATGCACGGAAGATGAGAGTTACCTAAACAACTTTTACGCAACCGAAACATTTAATATAATCTATTCCTTTTCTTCAGATTGTCTACGGTTCGGATGCATGGTCTGAGAGAGCCACACATGTGTCTTTCCATCTTGTTTGTAATTGTTAATATATATATTTCTTCAGCGCTTTTGCATATTAACTACTGCTATTTTCATAAAGCAGTTCACTCGAATAGATGTGAGATGTATCACTCTGCATTTCATGGAATAAAAAACAAAACGAAATTTTTCCTTTCCTTTCCTTTTTTTTTTTTTTTTTTTTTTTTTTTTATCCTGTCCACCTTTAAGTCGGGAAATATGAAATGAGATATGAAAATGACATATTGTGTCATGAAAATTAAAAGTGATGAAACAAGAAACCACCTGCGTGGTTCTTTCAGAACGAACAGCGGGAGGCTTATTCCATACACCGCCGAGTAGCTGTGAAGCACATGCACTCAATTTGTCTGGTAGTTCCGGAAAATCCGTGCTATAATCAAGGACATTGACACCCGTTTCAGGATGATTTATCCCACATGCTCCTGCAGTACCACCGTTCTGTAATGTTGTGTGATAACGTTCAGCACCTGGCGCTAGATTAATTGCTCCTAAAAATTTTTTAATTGGAAATTCAAGATCATAACGTTTTGAATAACATCAGAACGATTAGTTATATTAATAAGTGACCATAAACAATAAATTAGATTGGTAACAAGTTAATAGACTAAAGCAGTTAAAAGTAATGGGACAAACATTCTCCATGAATTCAGAATGATTTAGGCTTCCTATCAGTACTTTTTGTTTTATAATTAAAGGACCATATCAAACAGATAACCAAACTACAGTCATACGTTAGTTACCTGCTGTCTGTTCCCATTTGAAAAATTCTATTCCATAAATCAGATTTTCCTTTTAGTGACTTTAATGAATATCAACAATGAATGAGGTCAACCTGTAGTCAATGAGGTAACACGTTACCAGTTATTAGAGTACATGATTCCTCTAAAACTACTCCGTCATTCTTATTTCTAATTCTTATTCTTTATGCATGTAATGATACACACAACACCTTTTATTTAGGATAAGATTCGGTTTGGTTATTAATCCCACCAATACACTAATTTTAGAATAAATTCGGAAATTTAGAAATTCTAAAAAACAACAGCAGAAGATAGAAATGATAGAAAAAAGAGTAATAATTTCAAAAAATGCCAAGAAACAAAGAGAACTATGAAGCGTTTTCTAGGGGATTTTCATTTCCCAAAATTAATTAACGCCAATGAATTAACCTTCGTTCGTTATATCAGATGATTCAGTGGATTTCTCTTGCTCATAATTTACAACCTTTTCCATATTTCATGCGAAAATTATTCACTGTGTTGTTCCGGCTCGTTATTCAACAGTGATCGGCTCGCGTGTTCCGCTGGGCTAGTTCGGGTTCGTTTTCAGTACTGCAACGATTACAGATATTGATCTGATAAGTTAATGCTTAATTATCATTGTAATAACGATAGCAATGAATAGATACAACAGGTATTTACATGATCGTGGATCGTGATCACTTTGGTACTGGTAAACAAATATAATAAGAATTCTCTTTTCACATGTTATATTACTGACATTGCAAATCTTTTATTGAATGGCTTTCACAATTCATAATTCGACTTTAACAGAACGCATTCTTTTAAAAAGATATTTCTGTCGAACTAAATGGCTTAGCTATCAAAAGATTCATAACAAAATAAAAATATCTGAGCAATACATCATAACGTTTATTGACATATATTTCTTCTGTTTAAGGGAAACATCGGCTGAATCTGTAGAGACACTTTCCCAACAATTATTGCTACAAAACGTGGGAACAGGAATCATCCTTGAAAATCCATATCAAAGCTAATAAAATTAAGTAAGGCTCAATCGTCCTTTATTCTCTTTGCAAACTCTACAGCTTCTGGATTAATAATATAATGGTGTTGTCCTGCCTTAATGATGTTAACTGGTCCTGCATTTAACCGAGATGATATTCCGAAAGAATGAGCATAAATATGCAGCAAAAACCAGAAAGCATCAATCATTATTTGCTGGTAGATATTTTTTGAGGATGAAGCTTTGAAGAATAGAAATATTCCAAAGGAAAATCTGATCTAGATGACATTTCTAGAAAATTTCGATCGTCCATATCGCTCATAAATTTTTACTATTTTATATGACATAAACTTTTCGAAATCCATAATAAATTCAAGAAAATTAACCTACCAAACTGCTTGTGGAAGGCCTTTGAGTAGCACCTGATAAGAAGATGCAACCCAAAACTGCAAGCTTACTGCTTTTACCTGTAAATCATTCGAAAGGCCAGATTACATTCGTAATTATATCAAGCAAAAATAAATACCGATAGATTTTGCTTTATAATGATCGCAATAGATGACCATAATTTACAGGATCAAATTGCTTTTTAAAGAAACAAAGTGATCCCACCTATCCAATCAATCGATACGGTAGTATTAATTTCAGTAGTGAAATGTTAATACAGTCTTTATGTAATTTGACCTTATAACACAATTGCAAACTATAAATGTTACAGGAATAGAATACAGTTTAGAACACCTTCTTCCTAGATACCACCTAGCAACACAATTTTCTCGGTTTGCTTTAAATCAGGAAAATCTTCCGTAATTTTTTTAAAAACTGAGTAGGAAGAAGCATAAGTTACATTACGTTGCTAAAAACGGAAGGCTCGCCTATTTTAATATCCCGTAAATAGATGCATTTTACTGAGAAACGAAAAAAAAAAAAAACTAAATATTGTCCAGATGCAAGATTTCTTCAATTTTTTTTAATTATGAAAGAACGATATTTTCCCTCTCAGAAAAATCATAAAAACCACCCTCCCAAACTTCCTAAATCACAAATAACACATCGTCAATATGAACTTCTGAGAAGTTAATTTGTGCGGCAAAGTAAGCATCCAAAATTAACGCAGCCAGCTGATGACGAATAACAGCGTCATCGAAATGACACTACTATTCGTCAGTACGGTTTTTGGACGAATTTGACGATGATAACGTCTATTTGGCGACAGTTAGTGGGGAGAGCGAGCATTGGAGATGACACTATCTTCTTTTCAATGTAAACATTGAAGAAATATGCGTGGCAGATGTTTAAGAGAAAAGCAAAACGATTTATGATAGTTGCGGAATGTGTGAGGAAGAATGAATTTGTCTTTTCAATTTTTATGTGACTATAATTTTAATGTTTGCGGCTGTGTTGGTGTGTTAGACTTTCACTTAAGGATACCTGTCTCTATGTTTATACACCGCTTTGAGTCATAGAAAAGGAAGAAAAAGTGAACAGTGTCGGCGTCTGGTTGGCCAAAAAGTCGTAAAGATGTAGTGCTAAGAAGTCGATAACGTATGAGTGGTCGTTATCATTTATTTCCGCGATAGCTTTTAAGTTTCTTTGAAAGAACGATCTGAAAAAGAATCGCCAACTCAACAAAGCGGATACAGCATCGGCACGAGAAGATAAGGAATGACCATCGATTCATTCTGCAAGTCCACGTATTGCAACTGATAATGCCATGGATTTGATTTCTCCATCACTAATTACTGATCACTGCAGACCTATTCTCAAAGGATATAACATAGCGAGAGAATGGTTAGCTAACGAGACACTTCGTTTTAATTTGCCAACTGTGTCATCTGTGGATTGTCACATCTGTGGATTGTTGCATTGGTTGATTCAACAACAAACAGGTCATTCAGTCAACCAATCATTTTACTGCTCTTATCTTCATTATCATTATCGGCATCAATATCGTTGCCCGCTCCACTCCGGTATACTCTCGTTATTATCTATTTCCCCTCCCCATTTTCCTTGAGAGTGTAACAAATGACAACGTATGATCAGTAGTGCGATCTATGAAGTACAACAGAAAATTCTTATCAGGGAAAAATTAACATTACCAATGTCTTTTTCATATTTTCAAATATCTGGAACTGGTATTTCCAACAAATCGATAACTAGAAGTTACTGTTACAGTGCCTTCTATGATGTGTGCTTTGCACAGTCATATTTTGGATTCGCATCCCTATATAAGAGCAGTGAAGTCTTCTTTTCAGGATATATGCGGTTTCTAGTGAATTCATTTGCAATTGCTTAGTTATTAAAACAAGAAGCTTGAGCGTAACATCTCATATATCATCCTAATCATTCTTAATGGACTATATCAAATGTTGCAATCATCTTCTGGATAACCGACGTTCCTTTATTGAGCAACTAGTTAATTTGAAATATTAAGTCCTGGTACTTTTTTTTTTGATTTCTCATTTGTGCCTTCTATTCTATTTATGAATCATTGTAATAAGCCTGTTCACTATTTCTTCCAACAGTTATGACCTATATTTCTATGAGGATTGGTCATAATATTGTTTATCTGACAAGTTTTTGTCCGTTTGAAGTTCAGAAGATTGCTAAAAATTATTTTTAATATGAGTAAATAAAGTTCCCTTTATTGTTTGGCTTGCTGTTTTTTTCTTTTTTTAATTTAGTGCTTGCATATATGAGAAAGATAGCAACCTACACCTCATTTTATTTTCAGGCTCTTAAGATATATTCCTAATTATCCTGTAAAAGGCAAAGAATTCCTGAGAGAACAACAGCCTTAGACAACATAGCCGTTGTAATTATCCATTCAAAAAGTACCTTAAATGTATGATACGAATTATTGCTGAATCATTTTTTTCCTTACAGAAGGATTCTATGCTGATTTTCTTTGTTGTAACCTAAAACCTCTGATTTGTGCAGCAGTGTATCAAACTGCTCTTAGCTTTAAGTCAAATACATAAGAGAGGATAATCAGCTATCCATATGTCTGTGTGTACGTGCAGAAAAAATAAAAAATATCTTGTCCATCATGTGATCAGAAGACAACGACGGTGACGATCACGTATACGTTGCAATCATTATAATGCATGCATTGCGCAATGCGTGGCCAGATCTAGCTAATCTATAGAAATAAAAAGTTCGTTTGCTCAAAATCTTGAATCTCCGAAAGTTCTCACCGACTGTTTTGAAATTTTGACACAACGCTGCATTCGAATACGCGCATCTTTTTATATACTTTTTATATGCGGGCGTTGCTAAAGTTTCAAGTTTTCAATTTGGTTAAATGGGAAAGAAAGAAAAGAAAAAGCGCATGTACGACAACACAATCTTGATCTTCTGCGAGGTATTATTTGGATGAACTAAAGCAGATCGATTGCACGGAAAAAGAAGTTATGACTAAATATATATATAATTGCAAAACATTAAAAAAGGAAAAAACATGAAGAAAAAATTTAAAAAATGCTAACGAAATATTTCAATTCAAACGCAGATCAATCGACTCTGTTAGGGAAAAGAATCTGATCGAATATAATTTGGATTATAAATTGGTTGAATTGGAGGCTGCTTCTTGTTATTCTGACTCGGTTAAGTCAACAATAAAAGTCGGAAAAGTTTTCTGCCTTGTATGACAGAGACGAATCCTACTGAGAAAGTTTCATTGATTGATGGAATAATAATTTTTCATAACAAGCAATTATAAGAAAATATTCAGTGAAATTGATCATTGGGTTATTTTTTCCTTCGTCGTTCGTGAGAATACTGATCAAATGAACTGTCAGATTGTTGCTACTGCTGTGCTGATTTGAACTCACATAGAACGTAAAACTGAACATCAGCTCCACATTCTGCTCTTTAAAATCCTTTCGGGGCTCCTCCCCTAACCTCCATCTGTCGCCTCTTCATTGGTTGGCCTCACGAATTGAAACGTTCTGGTGGCAAATATGTTTATCCTTTTGGCGACAAATCATGCTCATTTTTTCGGTTTGTTTGGTGTTAGCATCGTTAAACCTCCTTTATCATGATTACATCCTTTGATTTCGCTAAGCTATTTGACCTTTTCATAATGAATAATCAAAAAAAATATTGACGAAGAGAATAAAGAGGTAAACATAGACAGGAGAAAAGAGGGTGAAAGGAACAAAAAAGAGGCAAAATAGGAAAGTGATAAAGGAAGAGAAGGCAAGAGAGAGAGAGATAGATGAAAAAAAAAAAAAACATGCTTTTATCTGTTAAAGGTATGACATTTATATAATAATAGATATAGGTATATAAAAACACTCATCTATTCGAATGCGATATTGTAGCGAAAGTTCAAAGAAGATGGTGAAGAACTTTTGGAGATTCAAGATTTGCAACGACGAATTTTTATTTGTATAGATATAGATATGGAATGCATGGAGGAAGGAAAGCAGGAGAAAGTGGATGGGAGATAGAACGACCAGAAGTAATTCATTTCTCAGCTATTCTATATTTACCTAGTTTGTCCAACGATCTAGTGACAGTGACATTGTCGTGATGACATAACGTCCGTAAGCATTATTATACACGCGCTTTATCTAAAGAAAAACACACGTTTATTCGAATGCAACGTTGTATCAAAACTTCAATTCAATCGGCCAAGAACTCGAACTGTTATGCGGCAAATATCAACGACCACTTACGTCTTATTTATAGATTATGAGTAATTCATTCGCTGCCGTATTTCATTGGCGGCTGCGTTAAATTTTTTCCCCATTTTTTGAAAAGTCCACTTTTCACGTTAATGGAAGGTGAATTGAATCAAGGGGTGACGAGGAACTTATTGTGTTTGGGGGTATAATGCTGCGGTTTCAATTAATTTGTTTCTCATTGAATTTCGATTTCATATTTAATAGTCGGGAAAATTCTCTTATTTCGCATATAATTCAACTTTGGTTAGAAAATAAGCATTACGCGGAAAAGAAAGCATCAGTTGCAAGGTATTATGAGTTTACCTCGTAATGTATTTTATTTTATCATCAGTTATGCGATATCCCGACACACATCTCTAGCACTAGTATTATGTAACTAAGCTTTGTAATAATGCCATCACAATTCAATTTCCATATTATTTATGCTGTTTTTTTGGATATCTTTACCCATCACCGTTGATATTAAAGTCAAAAATGCCCGATATATTTTCAGACACAGTTACCCTGCATACTAGTTACATAGTTTCCCTTTTTAGCTTCAACGATGCAGTCATTCATGAGCAATTTATTGATAGCATGTCGAAGTGATATCGATGTACAACATTCATTGTTTTCGGCTTTATTCTCCATAACAGCAGTCAGTGTAACATATATATTTCGTGTCGAACAGTGGAAATTGGAATACGTAGCTTTCTTGCTATCGATCCCAACATCAATATTCATGTGTGGTTGGCGTGCACGTTGGAATGCAGCGCAGGCATCTTTCCTTGGTGGTACCTTCACATTGTCGCTACTTTGTGCTTATTCAACAAGTAATTTCTATTTATCAATATTCGCATGGTATTTCGCTTGCATCGCGGCATTTCACTACGGGGAATTCCTGGTGACAGCGTTAACAAACCGATCAGATTTGAACTTTTCATCCTATCTTCTGGATCATTCATCTGCATATTGGGCAGCTGCTTTGATAAGCTGGGTGGAATATGCGGTGGAAGTACGTTTCTTACCGGTTCTGAAAAATGCTACTGTAAGTTACATTGGGTTAATATTGATTATATTTGGTGAAATTTTACGAAAACTTGCAATGATTCATGCAAATGGTGGATTCACGCATATGATTGCAATCGAGAAGCATCCAAAACATAAATTGGTCACCAATGGTGTATATGGTTTTGTGCGGCATCCAGGATACCTCGGCTGGCTAGTTTGGTGCTTGGGCACCCAGGTAATGCTCTGCAACCCTATATGTTTGATTCTTTATTCGCTAATTGGATGGAATTTTTTCAACGAAAGAATATATTGGGAAGAACGTTATCTTACTTGTTTCTTCGGTACGCAATATATTCAATATCGAAAGAATGTGTCACTCGGAATACCTTTTATTAAAGGATATGAATCATGGCAGTCGAAATAGTACCGTGTTTTATATTATAGTGTTTTTCCTGAATTTTATCTTATAGAGTTATCATCCATGATAGCTTAAACAACAGTAATGCATTTATTCGCATATTTACGGGATTATTTATGTTGCATCTTTTATTATTGACGTAAACAAAATCAAATATTTGTTCTAAATGAGTTACCTTTCCAAATGTTAGCTGTCTAACTATTCTTAATTTAGAGCACCTGGTTAGTCATAATTGATCAACAAGCATTGTATCTTCTTGTCATATTTAAACCATGCAATTCGCTATATTTCCGCATTGCATACTTCTTTATAAATTTCTGAACTAAGAAAAGTTGGGCAGGGGATCTTCGGAAGGATAACTGAGGTTATTTTGATTGCAGTTCTTTCTTCCAAAGCCATTAGAAATAAGATTGTTAACATATGCAAAAAAATTCATTATATAAAAAGCATTTTTTGTGTAGAAATTTTTCATATTGCTTTTACTCTTTTTTTTATTATCTACAGAGAAAGAATTGATACCAAAAAAAAAAAAAACCTTTTCAATCAATGCATAATTTCAAAAGAAACATGACTTAGTTTGCTGCGGTTTCAAGAGATTGCAGTGTTGGTTGTTGAAAGTTTAATATTAATATTTTCATTCGCCTCCTTTCAATTCGAAATTAATACTTTCAGATGTGATCATGTCTTTTTTGATATGACTTAACTACTTTTTCAATTCATCAATTTCAATACATCTTATCAAAAAGTCAGTATAGAATTAATATTAAAGTTAGTGAAGTAAGTAAGCTTAAGGAGCGAATTTACTAGTTTTTATTCGCATTTTTAATTACATTTTGATAATTACTATTTACTAGTTATTAAAATATAGTCATGTACAGAATTCTTGCAGCCTCATTTTATCATGCATTCTCAGATTGTCATACTGTATATTATGCGCATACAAAAGGCAGTGATGATCGTAATTTTTTGATAGTATTGTTCATACGTTCGTTATAATGACTCTCCTAAAATTCATTCCTTTTGCTTTATTTATTAATAAATTTCTGTTTCATTCTTTTTAAAGATTTTAATATTGCTTTGCTGGCATGAATTATGGTAGAATTAACTTGAAGATTTAAATTTGATTTTAAAAGTTTTGCTTATTTAATTGTGATTTCTGATTACTGTTGTTAATTATGACTATTTTATTGAGCTTAGCAGATATCAGATTTCAGGCGATTTGCTCAGCTTAATTTTTTAATTGTTTTCGAAATATTTTTTGGATACTTTCAAGAAATTTCTTTTAAATTTTTTACCAAATTTTGTAGTGAACTTCTTGTAATCTAAAGACTGTGCGACATTATATTCTATGGTTCTTTTTTCAAAAGTCATTGAAGTATCATTATCGACTAATTGGTGAGGCGAATGTAGGTGAGAAGTCCACGGAATCATTTTTTTTGTTATATAATTAATAATCATTTTTGCTTTGGCGACGTAAGCAGTTATAAATGCAATTTGTTATAATGTTATAATTATTGCGCAATAAAATTCAAGATGAGTAAGCGAAATCAATCAATTGATTATGAAGATTTGGAATCAGAATTTGACTATGCGAATGATGCTGGAAGCAGTATTGATGGAGGAAAAAATTATCGAATTCGAGATGATGAATTATGGAAGAAACCACGACTTGGAGAAATTGCACTGCCAGGTGAAAAGAAAGCGAAGAATATATTTGATAAAGAACAAGCCTATTTTGAAAGGTGTTGTTTATTATTCGGGATATTTTTACCAAGAGATAAGATAAATGAGAGTAAGATTTAAGAACAAGGCATTCCACTTTATTTTTTAATAATTAAACCTGGAAAGTATATAACTAAATTTTTTTTTTTCAGTGTAATACTGACGCTATCTTTTAACGATTATAATTTTTCGTTGGTTTCCAGACGAAAACAACGTTTAATGACATTAGATGTTTACACCCGACACAAAGAACTCATAAATCAGTATTACCTCTGTTACCCAGGTGCAACAGCAAAATTGCAGAGAGATACATCCAGAGATCGCACCGATTATGATGTTCTCAAAGATAATCATCGATTTCTTTGGAATGATGATGAGGTTTTGTTTGAATCATGAAAATATATTTGCTTTAGAAGAAATATGATTCTAGTAAACAACAGGTTTATTGTTTAAACTTTAATATGGACATAATGAATGCTTGTGTCTTTATTAATTAACATTTTATATGCAAATTAATTTTTGTTTGCATCGATTTCATTCCTTTCAGTTGATTAAAGCAGCCGACAAGTCGTGGGAAGCCCGTTTAGCCAAACGATATTATGATAAGCTTTTCAAGGAATATTGTATTGCTGATCTTTCACAGTACAAAAAAAATAGGTGATAATATCTAATGTTTTTTTTTTTTTTTTTTTTCTGATACTAGAATTTTGAGATGAATTTTAACATTCATATTTCTTTAAATAGAATTTATTTTGTGAGAAAAAGAAATTGGAATTATTTTTCAAAATTTCAAATAATTTTCTTAGAATGTGTTGTTTATTATTTTTTTGATCCATGATTTTTGAATTTCAGAATAGCCATGAGGTGGCGAACTGAAAAGGAAGTCAAATCAGGAAAAGGGCAATTTGAATGTGGTAGTAAAAGATGCGAAGAAAACGAAAATCTTACTAGTTGGGAAGTATGGTATATGAACTTTTTCGTAATTTGGATCAAATTTAATTCCAGCTATTATTTTTTTTATTATCTACAGACGATGCCAATTTTTTGTTATTACAGGAACTGCTGTTTTCAAGTAAAATATTTTGTACTTTTCGCACTCAAGTATCATCATTAAAATGTAAAGCGTTTTAAAAATAAAGTAAATAAGGTCTTGAATAAATCTGTTTTTTTCCGGTTAACTTTGCATATTTGGAGAATAGCGTGAAAAAAAATGCTCTTGTCAAGTTACGACTTTGTCCTGAATGCTCGAGAATGCTTAATTATCATTCTCAGAAAAAGAAACTGGAAAAGAAAGATAAACATAGGCATAAAAAAAGATTGTAAGTTTTCCAGAATTTCTAAAATTGAACGTGCACAATATTCGAAACTATTTGCTGTATCATCAGTTTTATCCGCAGTTGAAATTCTCAGTATTTAACATATAGTTTAGTTTTTAGCTTATTATTTAGTTATTTGCTTAACATTGATTTCATAGCAATAACTATATTCAGATGTAATGTTGGAAACCAGAAAAAAGAATTTCCGGAACAAGCAAACACTTTACAAGTTCAAAAATCTGCAACTTCTGAAGAGACATCCAGAGAAATGGAACAGAATACTGATGAAAAATTGGAAAAGAATAGTTTAATGGAAATCTGGAAGAAGTCGCCGGAAGATCCTGATCCGGAAAAAATTGCTGAGCAAGAACTTGACGATTTCTTGGATGATTTATTATTGTAGTTGCATGGTCTATGTATATATGCTTAATGAATTTTCGTTCAATAAATAAAAAATCAATCAGAGAAACTTAATTTATAGATGTTGTGCACTAGTGGTAATTAATGTCTTAAATAAATACTCGATCATTTGTAAACAGTCAACTTCATAGTATTTTCCCAGAATAATATAAAGAATAATGAAGAAATTCATGTTATTCTGAAAGCAAAAATAGACTTCAATTTCGAATCATTTTCGGCTGTTCTGTCATGCAAGGTCCTTGGTAATGACCCTGCATATATGTCTTACATTTTTTTTTTCTTTTGTTTTAACCTTATACGTTCAATTTGATCGAGATTTAAAAATATAAGCATAGAAGTCAAACCTGCTTAGTTGTGAGCAGATTGTGATTTCCTAAAATGATTCACGGATTAGCTGGTGATATTCGACTTAAGTAGAAAGTTTCGGGAATAAAATCAGATCTGTAAGACTTCCCACTCTACATTCTACAATTATATTCGTTACGTATATTGTTTGCTGCCATTCTGTTGCTTCTCCTTCAGCTTACCTTATTTTTCTAAATCTAAAATAACTGTTATGAATCCAAGTTCACTTGAGTTTATTCTGCGGTCGATAATTAGATTTTCCATTAGTGTTCGTACTGATATACTACATCCACTTTTCAGAAAATTAAGGAAATTTTGAATATTTAAGAGATCTCGTGCTAAAAAGCTGTTTTCTTTAACACAGCTTGACACTGCATAGTGCCTTATCGTCATATTTGAAATGCCTAGAATGTATGCATTTAGCATAACATATCCTCTTCTTTAGACAAAAATAAAGTATCATTCAACAATCATTGTTTATTCTCGAGTATATGTTTGAGAACGATACATAATTTGTGATCCGAGA
>KZ270080.1:38751-60306 GCA_002249935.1 Onchocerca flexuosa
TTTAGACAAAAATAAAGTATCATTCAACAATCATTGTTTATTCTCGAGTATATGTTTGAGAACGATACATAATTTGTGATCCGAGAGGTTTTTATAACCATAATACAGAAGAAAAATGCTTCATCGATATCTCAATTACTTTGAATTCTTTTATCTGATAACTTCAATTTTTGAATTTGCAAAATACCTATTTTTCATTACAGTTTATTAAGATGATCGAAAAAAATATCGAATAACAGTGTTTGAAAAACAAAAAACCAATGCAAAGAATGCTTCAAAGATTTTTGAAATCATTTAATGTTTGAGTTTTTGATAGATAAGACAGCAATGCATAGTTGATTTTTAATTTTTTGAATATTAAGGATATTCAGATTTTAGATCTTTGAAAACAATTTATCTTTCAATTTTTCTGAGGAAAATCGAATTTTAATAACAAATTGAGGAACGTCTAATTCCAGTCGCGATATTTTTGCGGCCTCTTTATTTCATTTTCTTGAATATTTAGTGAAGTTTATCATTCCTAAAATTAATTTTGCTATAAAACTGTTAATTAATGATTAACTCATTCGACCAATATAAAATCCTCCAATTAGGATTATTATTTATTCATTACTGAAAAGAAAAAAAAATCCCTTAATCAGTAAAAAATCTGAGTTAAAGAAGTAATTTTAACTTGGGTTTTATATTGATCGAATGATTTATTTTATAAAGATTCCGCTTGTTCCATTCTTTTTTATAACCAAAATAAATTATGCATTTGACTGACAAAAAAAAAAACTTTGCTGAACAACATATCCTCCATCGCAGGACAAAGAAAAACTTCTCGATTCCACGTGCGTACGCCTAATGCATTAAAATGCAAATGTTAAGTTGACTGATAACTTGCAGACTATCAAATGCTAGTCATTAGCACTTGTAAATTTTCTGCTTTCCACATTGTATTAATTTTCATTTTTTTTTTTTAAATTACAAATTTCTGATAATTACAAGATACTGTTCCAGTTAAGCGTCTGCGCCTTTCGACTCAACTTGCAATCGAATCAGGGATGACATTTTGGGTAATCATTCCGCAATCCTACTACGGTTGATAGTTTAGTTGCAACAGATTAGAATCCGTCTTATTATAATCAACATAAATTTAAAATGTACCTCTTTTAAATCTCAATAACTTTTTACATTTTAATTCCAAAAAAAGTTTATTTATTCATTTAAAAAGACCTATTAACTTCTTTTTTATGTTTGATCAAACCATTAGTTTCAAAATTTTTCTTCAATTATTCTATACACTAAAAACACTTTGTCTATTCTAGTAATCTGTTTTGTTTCTCATTTCATTCTCAGTCAGCGTCTGAATCAGTTGCTGTCAGTTGTAATGGATATTTACCTTCGAAAACCTCAGAGATGTACTCAGCGCATCATTTGAAGCATCATGGAAATTCATAAGGATATTACCGGACAGTCAAAAAAATTCATTCCTGAAAGTATTGAGAGTCTTATTTGTTTGTGAAAGTCTTTTCCGGAAAATCTCGTTTGGCGATGTCGAACCAAATAAGTACATTAAAAAAAAAAAAACTCAAATACATAAAAATCAAAGCCCGAGAACAAAGAAAATGTGAAAAGAAAGAAAAAGTATTCATTTCATCTAACAGTAGATGGCGATTAATGATGCTACAACTGTACATTGCACTGCTAGAAGTTAGTTCCAAATAGATAATTAGTTCGCTGTCCTAATTTTTGATTAGGAATAGATTCAAATAGTTTTTCGCACTCGCTAACACCTGTGAATTGCGTCATTAATATCTGACGCAAAGGTTCCTTATAGTGTTGCACCTGAGAATGTTAAATTGCGGCAAAGTCTGTTTCAATCATCAAATGCATCGAATGTGAAGAATGAGTGATGAAAGCTTATGCTAAATATAGTAATAACTGAAGACAATAACAGTTAGCACCCAACGATAACAGTTTGTAACGCTCAACCAAAGAAAGCCTCAGTTGTGTTCTGTGAGTACTTCTGTAAAAGAACGATTGAAGTGACGAAGACATCATCCATAATTTAGGACATTTCGCAGTGCAGCCAGTTTATTATAATCTCAGTGGTTGTTTACATGCCACAAATTTCTTTCGTTATCTGAATTACCGATTTCAATTAGTTAATCAAATGAATAGATCAATTTTCTAATAATATCTTTCAAAATTCATAGCAATAAAAAGATGTATTGAAAAGATGTATATTCTTAACTAAAAAAAGAAGCAAACATTTTGGTAACTTACTGAAGTAAAATAGACAAAAAAATGGAGCGATAGTATTAAAAATTGAATTTCCATCCATCACATCATATCTCCCACTGCCATCTTCCCAAGTTTGTCATTTTTTACAGTTTCATGGCGACAAAAAATTTTATTCAAAAACAAAGTTTTTTCACAGATTTCGAGGCGTGCTAATATGAGACAATAATATAAAGTCGTTCTGCAATGATTTACGGAATTTTATTGACTACTGAGCCGGTAAATGACATGATCAAATGGAAGAATGAAGAACGAGAAGTTTTGATGTCAAACAATGCATGCCAAAGCTAAATTCAGTTGACCTTAAAATTTACAGAACTTCTTCAGTCGTAGTTTGAAGGATGTATCTTAGGCTTGACTTCTCAACCTGAACGAAATAAATCTCAGCAGCGGTATGCAGTTTCTTATTTAAAAATTCTTTCATTAACGCAAACTACTTATGCAAGCTGAAAACAGTTATTCACCGATGGTTGTCAAATGATGAAGGAAGAAATAATTTAATCGCATATGTGCAAGCACACATATACACATGCAAATGAGTGTCGGGAAATTTGATTTATAGCAGGAACGAATCTCAAACTTGGGTAATTAAACCGTTTATTACAAAAAATTTGACAACTCGACACGATGCGTAACAATTAAAAATGATAATACCAGTCAAAGAAATTTAATGATTAATGTAAAAAAAAAAATGATAAAAAGATAAAAAATGGAAATTTAAAAGCCCGTGTCGGAACACTAAACCGCTCCCGTTGGCATCCCTCACATAAAATGATAGAAGAAAGCGCTTATGTTAGCGCGTAATAATGTGCCTTTGTTAGCAAGTAAGGGTGTAATAAACAATGGCTTAGTTAAGGGCTGTAAAGCTATTTAAGAACAGAGAAATCTGTCGAAATATCTACAAGAATTACTGATCATCTACATGAAATTTTTTTCGATTGTTGCGACAAACAGTAAACTTGGGAAACTTTTAAATAAAATTTCGATAATAGAGTATTTGTAGCAAAATGTTCAAATAAGACGAGATGATCTATTGTATAAAGCAGCAATAAATAATGTTTAAAAGACAAATCAGTCGGAATTTAATGGAGCAGATAAGTGAAAAGGATACAAATAACAATGTGAGTCTTGTTTAAATCCACTTTGTGCCTTCAACTTTTCTGAAAGATAACTTCATCGAATTTTTGTTATGATTACAGAAAGGCACTGATCAATGATATCATGGCATTTATGTTATTTCGCGTCATTTTGCGAAAACTCAATTTGCGATTCTAGAATGAAATCTCTTTAGAGATATTTATAGAAAATGAAATGGAAAAGAGCGCTTCGAAGTTTATCTATTTGAATTAGTTATCTTTGTTTTCTCAAGTCGAAAAAATTGGTTTTCGGAATTACAGATACGCTGATTATTTTGAAAAACATTGCAAGATGTGACTGGAAAAGTTTTACACAAATTTGAAGTTCAGTTCGTTTCTATTCTGTCCCTTGCTATTGACCTGAACTACTATAATACTCAGTACTCAGTTAACTTGATTTATTTAAATTATGAATTGATTAGATTGAAAGATGTCCAATGCTATCACCATAAGTAATTTCACATTTCACTGTTACTTTCTGTGATGTGAATGGAATTAGGTCAGCCTTCTTCTGGATCTAAATTTGAGCTTCCTTTACTCAACTGCTCCATCAAGATTGAGTGCATTTAGTTTATGAATTACGCTTCATTCTGATCACGAGACTAATTCTCTATGGATTAACTTGAAATTAGTTGATTTTTTGGGTATTAGAACGAAAGAATTTATTATAATGATCGCTGCGCACTCATAATTATATCAATATTTGATATTTTTCCAATTTATGACTCTCAAGTTCCAACAATTACATATCAAACTTCCTCAATGGCATGATGTTCTCACTGTTCAATTATCTCCACGTAATGGCTCAAAATACGGCGAATGCGAAAATCTACAATCTAGTGTGATAAGCATTACACTGCAGCTTAACTGAAATGTCTTACTCGTTTTGAAGGAACCGATACTTCGAAAGCTAACTATCGGAATCATTTTGGCTGAGTGATACGAAGTGAGCAAATCGAGATGAGGGGAAGTTGGAAAGTTTCATTTTGAGTTAATAACCAAGTCATTTTGGCATATCAATGCTACGCAAGAAATGCGATTCAAATGCTTTGCTCGATAGGTCATAATTTCAAGCATTAACTGCCTGCACCAGCCATTTCAGCTTCTTCATTTCATTTATGAGCAGTGTAATGTAATGCTCATGAGAATGAAAATGACAAAGAAATATGAATTTCTCGAACTAATCCGAAAGATTTCTTTCAATGACGGTGTCTCTTCTCGTCGAGATCCACGTCACTGGGCAAAATGACGGGCACATTTTCGACAGTTTCACCTTTCATCGGATGCTGCAAAACACAGGCTTCTTAACATGGTCTTATAATATTTGCGGAATTTTCTCGATGTAAACATGTCAGCAAAACTATCGCAAATTGTTACGAAAAACAATGCCAAACCATCTAACTGACCGTTGTAACATAAAAATAGGCAATAACCGCGAGAAAGAAGAGATACGAAGCAGCAAGAAGCATGCACCGCCACTTCCGTCACGCAGCCATGAAATGAATCTGCTAGAATGATCACTTCCTTCCATTTTATCTCACTTTGCATCATTTGATGCGTGTATAACACGTACGTGTATACGTGTGTTTATGCATTATGATTGCATATTTGTCTTTGTGTGTGTAAACCTATTTACTTCTTCGCATAACTTACGAATGGAAGATCTTTAGAGAAAGCAATAATATAAATGAAATCCAAATTTCTTCGATTATGACGATGTACATGTTCGATAATTTATTAGTTTGCTCAAAAATTCTGTTGCTCTTGAATCGGTCTTGATTCACTTGTTTCATAAGATTGTTTATCTCTTGATAGCACGCACTCCATCTGTTGTTCTTGATGAGGCGTGGGCACTAATAGATAATAATCTAATCTTTGTACCTAAGATCAAAGGCTGACTAAAAGTGCTAAGGAAGTTGAATGCTTTTGTGATTTTTGCCATTCGGAGTGTTGAAGATGCAAGCGAAAATAACATTAGTGATACAACAAGAAGCAACACAGATTTTTTTGCCAAACTTGAAAGCTACTAGTGTTGTCTGTCGGGTCCAAGTATTTTAGGGGACAAGGAGCTAATGCTCTTTTGACCAGATTAGACTTAGCCCTTTAATACAATAAGACGCTGTGATGATAAAGCAAAACTTCTGAAATTAATAAAGGCGAAGATGAAGCGGTCAGTGTAAAAATGCGATGATGTCGAACATTCATTGCATTATTGAGCCTAAGCTGGAATCTTTTTCATTGCAGTATCAACATAATCGGATTGAGTTTGCTCCGTTGCGATGGTCATTAAGAATTGATCATTTTAATGTGCAGAAAGTTGAAGTGCATTACTCGTCGTGTATGGTTTGCTATGAGTGCGGTCAGTGAAGCTCTGCTAAACTGCCAAACAAGATTTCTTTTTTTCTCTTAGAACTACTTCCTGATTAATGAATGAAAAAGGTCTTGTCACGCAAGTTTGCCAGATCACGAAAACGAGGGCAGGCAACTGTAGAAGATCAACTTTCTCGTAACCGATGTTTGTTTCATTTGATATTGTAAGATATACATTTGAGAAACGACTGTTCCATTCATTGAGAAAATATCAGTTTGCCATGTGATTCAGAAGAACTGAACTAATGAATTTCTCAAGGAGAAAAAATGCATTTTGGAATTTGAATGAAATTTTTAAGGATGATATTGAAAGTGCTATTAAATTCGAACTAGATTTATAATGACTTTTTCGCAGTTACGAATAATGAATCCATAGGTACTTAATTCAAGAATTTGCTAGTTATTCTCTGGAAAAAATAATCAGGTATTTTTCTGTGCTTTTGTGTACTGCTCAGGATCGTAGCCAGTTTGTGCTATTAGTTCTTTAGTCTGTTGACAAATTTATCGTATATTTTCCTAAAAACTTTCCAGAATAGCATTTTTTTACTTTAAAATGGTCATAAATTAAGGGAAGACGATAAAACGATTTCTTTTTCTTTTTATTACTAATCATGTTTTGGTAGAAAAATTCAATGATTGATTCTGGGAAAGCACTGGATTTCAGGATTCCTGGTAATGTTCGAGTATTTTCCACAGCATTTCAACAAACTGTGAGTGCTAGTTTGATGATCCGTTGATTGCAGGAAAGGTTGTACATAGCACGGTGGAACGAATCGAATGGTTGCCATCGCCCTAACTGCCATCACCGCACTTATCATCGATGCAATTATCGTTAACACTATAACATAACAATATGTTATACAGCTTACTGGCTTGCTAAATTACATTTACCACTTAATTGAACTGGTTTACTTGATCGGCAAATTACTTGAATTATTGTCCATTCAACAGAGTTTACTTTATTTGCGTGCCATATCTGCATGGTTAATTGAAGTGACTCGGCTTACTTTGCTCGCAAAATTAGATGAGCTGTAAGCTAAATAGGCCAAATCTATTTTTCGGTTGTTCATTTCATTAATTAATAGGACTTACCGTTCACAAACAGGAACCAGATCAGTATGTGCCGTGGTGTCCTCTCAAAAATCCTGCAAACAAGGAACCGTTAGCGAAGCTGTCCAGTAGATGCAAATCAAAGAATACATTCCCTCCTATTATTCTAAATTCTTGTGCAGCAATCACACTTCATCTTGCTTTCCGTGCAGGAAAGCGCTTCTTGATGTCAGATGTCATCCTCAATCAGTAATGACATGCGTATCAAGAACGAATGATCGATGTCTGATTTGCAGAATTCTTGCATAAAAAGAATCAGAATTAGCATAGAGTACCTTTGGTCCTGACATCTTTCATACTACATTGAAATGATACATTGACGTATGCGAGAAAATTCTGCTCAGAGATCAATCATTGCTAAAGAAGCCGAATCGGAACTGATTATTGGCACAACTAACTCTTTCATTGTGGGTATTTTCCATTTCTTCGTTTTTTCATTGTATCGTTGGTTCTTGAGAGAGAGACCGAACAGAGTTGGCAGGATAATACAGGTAAATGGGATAGTTGTGCTCCCAAAGAAATCCATAATTGAGCCGAAATTTGGAATTGACAAAGCGACGAACAATATGACTGCCAAAAGTCCGGTTCGAACAGCGATACGTTGCCAACACATCTCTATGAAGCTATTTTCAGAAAATTTGGATCTCAAGTTGAAATTTCCTGAGTGCAAACTAGTTTTCTATTGAATCCTATGGAAGGCGACAATAATTACAGACTTTTAGCAGACATCCTTTACTACATTTCTTTGGTATCTTTGGTCTCAATGGTGAAGTTTCAACGTTCTGACATCTTAAGAGAGAATAAAACGAACTGTGTGGAACGTGAAAAATATGTTCAAATTGTTGATTGACTGGATTTATCGTGAGAATAATGGTGAGGACACAGTGAAATGCAACTGCCAAGTCAGCTCCATGTCGGATCCAAGTTGTTTGAATCGAATCAATTAGTGATTCCTCCATGCTTTGACCGTAGACAAAATAGGCATAAACGGACAACGGAATGTATAGACAACAGGCCCCTGGAAATAAAAATTCCAAAGATTGGCGAATTTTCTTTTTTTTTCTCAAATTCGCTCAAATCAAGCTCTTCTTAGTGAGTAAAGATAAATTGATACAATCAAATCACTTATTTTAACAGTACACACCGAGTTCATTTTTCTTGGGTTAACAACTTCCCCAGTCATCGTCTGAAACAGTGTCAATGTTTTTGAAGTGAGCGAACCTGTTTCATCTTCACATTAAATCTTTTAGACCCTGACTTTTTCAAAACAATCAAATACAAACAGAAGAATCCGAGCAGGACGGATTTCGAGAATTCTTTAGGTTCGTGCATATCGTGCTGTATCGTTGGGAAAACGTGATGACCACTGTAGGCAAACACGAAGGTTCCAAGACTGTAGAGGGCATAAAAGGATGCCGGTTTATAGACAACTGATGGTATGCATGTGCTATAATCTTCAGTGATGCCAACCGCAATCAGAACAGCAGCAATGACGGTGCAAAGAAGTGATATGGCCAGAACGACCCTGAAATGAATTGCTTTTCAATCCAGGAAGCGAAGCAATTGATTTTAGCAAAGTTTGATGATTGCGAATAGCCGTGTGGCTCTGTTATATGCTGGGACTGGTGCCCTGGAATTTTAAGTGCTTCTTTCAAGGGATTTAAAGCAGGAAAAGGCGTGTATCCTGAAAATGACGAAAGTGAGTGGGGATATCACGTCTCTCGCAAGCCAGATATCATTCAAGACGTGCTCGACAACCGAATGTCCCTGATGTATTCAACGATTTTCATATAGAATATTTACTTATTTACTCGATCATTTCCATTTACTCTTTTTTAATTTCACTAAATGATTTTGTCAAAGGATCGATTTAACATTCAACATCTAAAATTTCAGTCGGTTCAATGATGATTTTTTGTGTGAATCATTGATGGATTTACTCAGAAAGCGCTGTTTCAATCACGTCCTATATTCAATACTAATAACTAGACAGCACTGGTGCTGCTGAAAAGAAATATTACTGTTGGTTGCTGCTGTCTTCAACTGGATTCTCCTAAAACATCATCTCTTTTTTCAAGGAACAAGATTTGATGGCATTGGGGACAATTTGCATTTTTGTGTCATATTTTTCTTCGAAATTTCAGAAAAAAATCTGATTTTTTGAACAAACCAAAAATCAGCTGGTGATTTGAGGAAAGTAATTGGCAAGATTAATATGGCAAGAATGATTAGCAAGAGACAGAAATGTATTCTAATACCGGAATGGACCAAAACTTTGTGAAATATGCTTGATGACAGAATAACATATACAGTAGTGACACCGAACAGCGTCGTATTAACACAGAACACTGTGAAGGACCTGAAATTTGAATTTTTAATTTTTGAAATATGCGGACGTAAGGATCTAGCTCGGTATTTATCTGCAACTGCAATTTCTACTGTGCAATACTTTTAAATTTATTTTGGCTTTGTGATTTGCAATCGATATTGCGGATAAAGAGATGGGCTTGTGGTTCGTGTGAATTATGGCAACTCGAGATTAGAAGTATTGTCGTTGCATTCGCATTCGAAAATGCAGATCAACAAAACTGCAGTTCATGTAAATATTCGGCAAATTCAAATTATGCGAGCGTGCAGCGCACTCTGAAAAATGATAAAGTATAGCTTGCCTCATCTTAGGTCCATAACTACGCAAACCAATTTCAGGATATGGTTGACGACAGTGAGTCTTGTAGACAGGCCATCGATCTCTCATTATAGTCCATGTCTGGGATAAGAGATGAGCAGTGCTCGTGAAGAATATGGCAATCAAGACCAGAAATATGCAGCCAATAACCATGCCTAGAACAAGGATTATCTAGCCAAGAATGTACTTAGAATAAGGATCATCTATTCGAAAACATTCAAATATTTATATCTTTTAAATAAAATTCTTCTAATTTTAGATGTTACGATCCGATGATCGAATTGAAAAGAAGAGCGATGGATTCTGACAAAATTGAGTTCATCTATCTCGCTGTTTAGCTTTCATTAATTCAAAAACCACTGTTTGTATATATTGCTTATTGGATCAAAATTTCAGCAAGAAAACCTGTATCATGAAATGCAGCTGGCATAGCCACCAAGCCTCCGCCAACCAAATCTGCGACGACGATGATAGATGCGACAAGCCAGTTGTAACCTCGAGCAGAAGGTGCATTTACAGATGCAGTATTAATATCTTTGGCCTTGTCTTTTACAGTGTCCATTTGCTGATTAACTTGCATTTCAATGGCAGAAATGAATCTTTTACTGGCATCTTTTATTCGTGATTCACTACCGGTGGTATCTGCTTGTGTTGGTACTGTGGTGCTAGAATCGCCCACTGATCTGCTCATTTTCCAAAATTTTTGTCTAAATGAAAAAGTTAAAAGAACTTTGGTTCCTTTGAATTGAAACTTTCCATTCCAAAAATTTAGAATTTAGAAAAGAAATTTGGATCATTAAATAGACCCAAATATTTCTTTGCTTTCATTGTTCAATTTCAACTGTTTTCAGTATTTTCCAGTGAAGCAAACAGATAATAAGTGTTCATACTCTCTCTTGTTCATACTCTCTCCTTTTCAGTGCTTTTCGCAAATCACTGGAATATTTCTAGCTAAACTTTCCGAAAAACTCATCAATATCATCCCTTCAAAAATCGGGAACCTGACCAACTGTAAATTAAACTTGTCGGATTGCATGCAAAAACTCTCTTTCAGAAATATAGCATGCAACTGATGCTTAATTTATGCAAAATGCAATCAACTGATCATGCTCATCTAAACGCACGCGTGTATTTTACTTGAGGAAATGAAGATATACGTGAGAATACGTGATTCTACATGTGGCAAGCTATTATTTGATGGTCCAGACAACTGCTGCGACAAATGAACTGAGATGTATGTATTTAAGTGGCGTTCTTTACAGGGAAATATGAATGAATGACGCAAAAATGTTGAAGGGCAGTTTTAAAAGAGCAGTCACATGACTTTTTCAACAAACCGAATTTCGAGAAAGACGAATTTAAAATGATGCTCCAGCGAGAAAATAAAATGAACACATATCAACCAGGAATTTATATTACACTCCTTCAACATCCGTTATGATGATTTTCGGTGCGACCGCGACATCACGTCTAATGATTCGGTAGAGGAATCGCCATCTCATTAATCTAACCTTTGTCGAATTATGGTAGCTCGAATCATCATACATTGGCTAGGACTTACTGCGATATCAAAAAGAAAGGCGAATTAAAATTGAAATGATCGGGAGATAGTACATACGTTGGTCTCATCACTTCACTTTAACTTCCTAACCGTCCCACAGATATCAAACTCACTCGAATTCCGAGAATGAATTCGAATGAGTTTCCTATATACAGTCATGTTTCTACGCGTGTGTGTGTGTGTGTTGTGTCTGTGTTGTGTGTGTGTTGTGTGTGTGTTGTGTGTGTGTTGTGTGTGGGTTGTGTGTGTGTGTGTTTGTGTGTGTGTTTGTGTGTTTGTGTGTGTGTTTGTGTGTTTGTGTGTGTGTCGGTATTTCCAGGTAGGTAAAGAGAACAGGAAGTTTCAACAGTGTTCGTTGCCAAACATCACTGATCAAAGAATTATTAATTAATTATCCGATCAAATAATTTCAAAGAACGTGCACAAACAGCGACATTTTTCACCTTCCACAAAAGCGTCCTTATCAGTTAAATTAACAAAACATATTTTTTGCAAGCAACTTTGAAACTCAATGTCAACTTCTCCTCTTTCTTTTTTACTCTACTTCTCACTATAAAATATTGATAATGAATGTCTTCTTAAATATGACTCTGAATGGTGAATCAGTACTGATGACACCGAAGATTTCTACTTATACGTTGAAATTCATTGAATCACTGATTCTGAAGCAAATAAGCGGCAGGCAGTGATCTCTGCAAGAACTGTTCTTTTTTTCCGGTCATGATTTCAGTAGTAGTTGATATTTTGAAAATTGAACTTTCTATAGTCCTTAGAACCTTTCGCGAAAGATTGCGAATCATTCGTTCCGCCGCGAAGTTTGCACACTTTCTGCGCAATGCGAGCAAAAACATTCGTTTGTAGTGCGAACGAATCACTTTAAAATATGTCACTGATCATCAGACGCGAAACGATATAGCTGATTCGTTGACAATAATTCCTAAAAATGTCGCTCAATGAGTTTTCGATTCAGTCGAGATAGGCTTCGTGCGGATCATTCAATGTCTCTTTGACTAACTCGAAGGTGATAGAATATTGATTTTATGTTTAAATGGCATTCTTTCTGAGGTAATTTATATAGGTGTTTTCTCCATGGAAATTTATTCAAATGCTGTAAACAAACTGGGTGCTGCAAATAGACTGCTCCCCATGTCTGCAGCAGCATCGTACATCAGATCTTAACAATTTTTGATTTTTGAATCTTTTATTTTCGACAAAAAAAAATTCCTTCATTTTCATTTTTACCCTCTCTTTCAATTGTATAATAATGCACAACTGAAAATCTGATGAGGTCACATTTCAATTTAAAATTTAATAATTCCCTGTAACTCTCCCTGCTAATTCCCTGCTTATTTGGAGTTATTAGAATGTTTTATAATTTTAAATGAAGCATTTATTGAGTTCGAACAAAGTCAGTTAAAAGATTACGTTCTCGGCAATGTGATTGGAAATAAATTAAAAAAAAACAAAACAAAACAAAACAAAAATATTTGCTGTCATTTGTTTTATTTTAATAACCTCTCTTTTCGGTATTTTTCCTAATCTTCTAGCTATCTTAAGGAATTCAATAAATGCTTCATTGAAGATTACAAAAACATGCGAAAGATTCACAGATGAGCACGGTTAATTAATTGATATCATTTAAGTAAAAATAGCTCGGACGACAACAATTTCTAGCAATTTGATTAATTTTTGGACAAACTGATTTCAGCTATTTTCAGTAGAATTCAAAGTGTTTAATGTACTTTTTTCTTGAAACTAGAAAATTTAATGAGAAATTTTACAAATCTTATTACTCAATCAATAATAAACAGCCTACCGATGAATGAATTAAATTGTAAAAGGTAAGTCGAATTACTTTTATATAAGACGAATGACTGAATCATGCTATCTGCTTGTGATAGCATATCATTTTTGTCGTTGCTAATTTCATTATGACTTTTATAGTGTTCTTTTAGATAAAGTTTAAGATTACAGCGGAAAAGAAGGGGAAGGAGAAGAAGTACTCCAAAAGATTCAATTAATTGAAAAGTTTGAAACTTGAAAAATAGAAAATTAAGAAAAAGAGGCGTAGAGTTCAAAATTCTGGGAAAAGCGAATGATTGAAAAGGAATGTAAGAAGTTGTTTCTGTCCTTTACTGGAATGTTCAGTGAGAAATGGTGCCATTATGCAAAAATCATTCATAGCATAGTAGTGATATTCCTGAGTGCTTGGTTTGAACGATAGTTAATTTCTCGGTACTGAAATCACTTCATAACTTGTGACGTCAGCATAGACTGATAAGAAGTGATAATCTATCAACGGTAAGAGATGAGGAGTGAAAGCGAAAATCTGGAGAATAGATGGCAAAAGGATTTGATTAAAATTCAATTGATTCACTTGAACAGAACGAAATAATGCAAGACTTGGTGACAAGCGCAAATCGTCAACATAATTTGAAGTGCGAACTCCAATACCGTAGTGTATTTGTGTGTTCTCTCTGTTTTTATTATATAGATAATATTTTAATTCGTGACACACAACTTCACGTCTTTCTCGCCTGTCACCTGTACAAAGATGCGTTATTGGCCGCCACTTGCAAAAACTTCTAAAAAAGAAGTCCACATTTTAGCTTGATGTTTCATGCTGAAAGTAAGTACCAAATATTTGTTCTTTAATAGTCTGATGCTTATTACATCGAAATAACACTTTGCGATGAAGAAAGATATACTTTTCTCCGTTTCATCGAAAACAAATAGTTCGACTTTAAAAAATTAATGGATAGGTAGGTATACTGATCAACAACTTCCCAATTGCCATTACACAAAAATAAGTCTGCCATCCATCAATTATTCTTCTTTTGGTTAGCCATTGGCAGTCGAATTAGACAGCAATTGATGATTACAAAAAGAGCGAATTTTAGTGCAAACAAATTTCAACATAGCAAAAGTTTTGATATTCGAGCCGAAGAGAAATTCGGGGAAAGTCACAGATACTCTTACTGTAATTTATAAATGGCAGTCAAAATGTACCACTGTCAATCAACAATAGTGCCAAAAAGTGCTGGACTACACTTTTGGACTGGTCCGTTAGTAATACTCTTTCCTGTTTGGATGATGGGGCACAAAAAGATCAATATGTGTGACAAAGGAACAGAATAATGCAACATGATTGAGGACAGAAACTATTCTTGATGATTATAACGATGAGTGCTTAATCTGCCATAATTTGGTCACTATCATTTTCCAGGCAACTAATTTAAATATCGCAGTTACTAATCATCCACCCTTTACTACCTGTTCAGTAACTTCGACTCGTAGCTTTAAAATAGAAACGCAAATGTTTTCATTTCAGAACCGAAGATACTCAAATTGGTCAATTTTTGTCGGATTTCTTTATCATTATTAAAGTAAAAATTTAGGCTTTTCTTCATCTAAAACCCTTAGCGAGTAGAGAGACTATTTCAGATCACTTATTTTGCTTCATCTTCCTCTATCTTATAATGTATGTTCACTTTTTTGATATCTTTTAATACATTTTTTTTGAACAAATTGTGCAATATATATTTGCTTTTGTTTAGTATAAAGGTATTAACTTGTTACAGCATATCGATCGTTTACTCTTTCCTTCAAAGCATTCAATATGCGTAGCTATAAATTAAACTTGAAAAGTTAGTCCAGTATTTATTAAATTTGGACAGTCATTTCAGTGTTGAATCAATGGAGAAATGCTTGGGGAAAGGCGTACATACAGAAAAGGATAAGTGAATACTTTTTCTGGTGTTGGCAATCGTTTCAAAATGTACGACTAATTAAAGTCTAAAATTTATTACGACTTACTTTCATAACTCTTGCATTTCTACTGCATGTTACTGACACTTCTTACATTCTGAATGAAAAAACAGATGAAGGAATGAGTGAGTGGCGGTGTTTCGATTGCATTTGCTAAGAGCCATCATTCATTCCATGCGACTTCGTAGCTCCAATCGGTTATTCAGCAAAGGTTTCAGATGAAGAGTGATGTAGCAGAAGTGAAGATGAAGAGTGACATCAACAAGATGGATACAGATGGCCAATCAGCGGATCGTAAACGCAAGTTACCGAAAACGAACAGTTGGACAGCTTTGTTTGCTTGCTCGTTGTTTATCCATCAAACATCTTAGCTCTCCTTCTGTCAAACAAAGTCACTGAGAAATGCACTGATTCATTTTGACTGGATAATTTTTTATCCTACTTCGATTTTTCATCAAAGTAGGTGAATGCAACCATCAAATCAGCTTTGCAACCGGGAAAACAAGTTTTATGAGGATAGTAAATTGAAGTTTACTGAACAAGAATTCATCGAGCATTACCGATTATTATTTAATAAGGTGTAATATTGAACGAAATGGATGTGACATTTGTTCGTTCGGATCAAGGATTGAATGATAACTACGATTCGATATGATATGCTATTGAATATAAACAAATTACAATTAACTACGAGCTTACTGCAAAAATTGTCATTTAAAAACATGATACATTTGAATTTACAATTTACTGTTCCAACAACCATAATGGCAAAGCAGTTGTCAAGAGCGATCTGATCAGCGATGATACTGTCGCAGCTGTCGCATTGACAGTCAATTTATGCACCATTGGAGGGTCGATAGATGTCTAGCGTGAGAGTCACAAAATTCTAGCTTTCTTTCCAGTAATATTAAAGTATATCCATAGAGATATCTTGACACTAAAACTTCTGTTGCTTAAATGATTTTAATTAATGTTCCGAAATCTTGATTTAGGTTTGAAACTTAAAAATTTCAATCTGTATCCAACTTCAATTTGTTTTATTCTCAATTTAATTACAAAAAAAAAAAAAACACTCGCTAAAAGTTTACAAAAAATCTTGAACGCCAAACATCACTTTTACGAATTTTTGTCGGTGGCAATAACATTTGTTGAAAATATGTCACGTGCCGCGGCATTCTGAACAGAAGAAGATCGATGCATTCAAAATTATCTGCACTTATGACATAATGGGGAAAGAAAACAGACAAGACAGGTTTGTGGTAATTTTTCAGTCGTACAGATTAAACAGCAATGACTTTTTAATAAACGATGTGCAGTACGAAATTGTGTCGCGCAATTTGCTCGATTCGTGGATGCGCTGGATGACACAGAATCTTTGAGCCAGATCAGAATCTGCAGTCTTCATCTGCTTTGTTTGCAAATGGCATGATCAGAATTTAGGAATGATTGAGATGTCAAAGTTGCTAATTATAAAATTTATTTCTTGCTCCATCAAGTGTCAACACTGATTACATGCGTCACATAGTATTACATTGATTACCAAAGATATCGAATAATCTTCCACCTTTATCATGAATTATCAAATAATCATTGAGGATATGCATGTGAGTGAGCAAAATGATTGTACCCACAAGATCTGTGATGCATTAAAGTGACAATTTATCGATCAACTTTAGATGGCAAACAATCATACTGCATTATTGCTCGTTGATCAATCACATATTCACACTTTAATGATATGATGAAAAGTCTTGACAACTTTGTCGGATTACAGTACAGTGCTTGTACCATTCTTATTTTAAATCGCAGTTCGCACTGTCTATTTGCGAAAGAAACAAATCTTTTCACCAAGATTGTGGATGGAGCTAAATATATTGAAGAAGGAAGTGGCATCCCAATTTCAAGAAAATGATTGAAGAAAAGAATTCTGACAATAAATTTGTAATTTTGATACAAGAAATTGCTCACGCGGAATCTCTCAAGTTAACATTTTTCACTGGAAACTCTGGATTATTTTCGTGCATTCAATTCAATTCATATACATAAATCAATGAATTGTCGCAGAAATTATAAAAATTAATATTTGGATTCAGCTGTTATTGATTCTCTGCTATTGTCTTCAGCGCAGAGGAAAAGTACTTCTGAATCGTTTTTCATCTAATCATACTAAGAGTCATCTACGTGAATTTATTCAGTGTAGTCAAGCCTATCTTCCACTATTATTTGTCTTCGAAAAATTTACTTATTTATCTATTTTGGAAACATCGATACATTTCGTCTAATGTCGCTTACCATATTTTCCTTTCTTATCAATAAAAAACATCACGAAATATTTGTTCTTTCGGAAATAATAATTGAATTAGAAAGTGAGGCGAATTGAGGGTGGAAAGTGCGCTTTAATAGTTAATAGTCTTGATAGTCTTACAAAACCGTGGAAATGATGATCGAAATAATGTCGAGAATCGGATCAGAGAAAACAGTCCAAGTACTCATCAGTGACGTAAAATCAAATAGTTCACATCGAAATGCTGCAAAATTGATACTCGCAAATGACGCTATCTATACGCATTTACTTCCATTCACGTGTTACATATTTACATAAATTAGTTCATTTTCATAGTTGATCTATCTCTGCACATTTGATCAGACTTGCACACTAAATGAATGGCATCCAAATGTCATATTCACTTACACTAAAGCTTCGAACTTTATGATATAGCTCTTTCGTTTCACAACTTCAGAAAATAAGATTAAACAATGTGCTTTTGGACATTTAGTTATTCAGATTTCAACTGACCAAAAATTAATCCAAGTTTCACTCAACAATTCCATCTGGAACGATAATTTTTATTAATTTATCATTGTTTATTTACGAAAATATCTGCAACGCATGAAACCATGATTAAATTCATAAAGTAAATGTGATAAAAGTTTTACAAAAGTTCGATTTTTCTTTCTTTCATTAATGTTAATGTTGGCTATCAAATAAATTGATGTTCAGTATTTAATAAGTCTCGTATGTCAGCTCTAGAAATCTTTCGTTCGATGATCTTTCTTATTAAAAATATTACTGTCGGATTATAAATATGCAGCGTTGCAAATGCATATTTATCATTTGTGATTTCTTCATCTTCGCCTTGCTACGTCCCATCCATTCTTTTTCACTCTGATAGATTTCTTGCGTTTTACTGATAATAGAAAGATAAACCGCTTAAATTGTTTTATGTCACATTGGATACTTGTATCTGATATGTTTAGCGAATCTGAAGGTACTCATGAAAATCACGCTTGTCAGAAATTTACAATCATGATTTTATAACGTGGTTTAAAGAAAACGAAAATATCATAAAGAAAATATTTATGTCAATAATTTTCATAAAATACTATGGACTTTTCTTCAATCATCACGAAATTTTAAGACTAATTCTTCAGAAGTTAGGTTTGGAAGTGAAAAAACTTTAGTATCTGAAGGAGTGTGTGGAGGAGCGAAATGTTTTGAAAGTTCTATGTATGCCAGAAATATAATCTGGTTATAAAGCGAAACCGTTTTACTACTCAAGTTAAATTGAAATCGAAACAACTGCAGAAGACTCCATAGATCTCGGTCTTCGAAATGTTGGCGATAAAGTCTTGCAATTATATGTAAATGGCCATTTTCGATTATCTCTTCAAAATTTATTTGCAAGCAATCTCAAATCTAAATTAGGAATTTTCGTCTTCCAATGATCCTACTTTATCGCACAGTAATAATCCTTTCTCAATTAGATGTTCATTTCTGAGTGACTCCTTATATTTTATCTTATATTACATGGGCAAAAAGAATTCGGTGATTGTTGCTATACAGAAAAGTGAAATTTTATATAATTGTATTAAAGTTTATGGCATTTTAAATTACGTGTATTTAAAAATTTAATACATTTCTAAAAACGTACTTTTAGGAACTTAAAATCTGAGAAAGATTATTAATATTATTAGAAATGAGACAACGCTGATAAAAAGAAAAATATGTTGAAATGTTTAAAATCGCTTAAGTTCCTTTTTATTTACTATTTCAGGCAAGATTGATAATCCTGGAACAATCTGAAAGGATGTAGTGGGAATGTATTGCAAATTATCGAGTACCCCGTCTCTTCATGTAAACAGCTAACAGTAATCCCAAGAACAACTTACTGGTATTTTCAGATTAGTTCTATTCACTAAGGTTTTAAATGAGAGCAATTTACTGTCTTATGGCAAACAGATAAATCGTTCAAGTCAAAGCGATCATTCCCACTTCCATTGTTTAGCTATCCCCATCTAATATCCATTTTCAACTAATTTTTGCAATGAAAATGAATTAGTTATGAAAGGTTGCTCATTCAAACTCGTCTTTCCTAAAAAATGTTCAACTTGATTCATTTACTGAATGCGTTTATCGAATCATTTGAAATGATTGCCTAGGTGACATCTAACACTAAAAAGAAGAAATGGGAAGAAATTCCTTTTTTTCAAAACAATTACATTGACCAAAGCATGACCAGTTATAAAACAATAAATTATGATTTGCTGGACCATTTCACTGAAAATAGAGTTACCCATAATAAAACAATCCATTCTCCGATGTATAAATTTCAATTCAGCGATACAGAGGTGGTTTCTTCCACACTCTGATCCTAACATTATAAAATCAATTTATCATTTTTAAATTATAAATTTAATGATATTTACTTGAAAAAAGCGTGATATTTTAAATCAATTTTATTATGAAGATTTGCCTTCGAAATCAAATAATGTAATGCAATTTTGAGACACAGAAACTTTTTGCTCATTTGCAGTTTCAAAGTATTTATTCTTTTTTCTTGATACAAGCAATCTAAATACATCGCAAAAATACTTCCCTGGATGAAGCTTCAATTGCAAACCTCATATATTGCTGAAATAAGCAGATGTCTAGTCACCGTCTCTCATAATTCTTGTATAATTATTTTATGAAAGTATTGCTTGATTTCCTCAGGTATGAAAAAAGTCATTGATTTTCTTCTGTCTTCAAAAAGTTTCATGACTTGATGATATATGAAGGAACATTTCCCCTTTTTATTTTCTATTGAATTGTTTTTTTCTATTTTTTCATCATTCCAAACTTCGCCTACTTTGATTTTTCCCTCTAAGAATTATCTTAAACTAAGTAACAGACCTGATCTATATCAATCATTGAAAACTTAATCAAACCCACTGAAAAAAGTTTCATGTATTTAAGTTTCGCATTGATTGCTTATTATTTGTCAAATGATCAGAGACTGATATAGTGAATTTGGTATGACAGTCGGAGTCATTCCAAGATGTATTATATCAATCTTTGACCCTTGGCAATTAATGAGTGAAAAATGATTGGAAATCAAAGTACTGACTGAAATAGAAAAGAAAATTAAAGAATGTTGATTAGAAATCAATATTTCCTTAGTTTTGAAATGATTAACGATCAGATAGAAAAATTGTCAGCGATGCTTTTTCTTCCAATTACTAAAATCGCTATTTCAAAGACATTTGGATTTTAAAGAAAATTTTTAAGCCTATGGATTATACCGATAAACAATGCGAACATTTCAAAAATGACGCATTTTTTTTCTTTTTTTTTTTATGACGCATTTTTTCGCTGTCTAAATTTAAAGCTGCTAGTGCTGCCGATCAGTTAATCCGTTTTGAATGCATCCGTATAAGTCAGTTCCACTATTCATGAAATTTTCATTTTCTCTATTTTCGGTCTTTAATTAAGCAGAAAAATTTTTAAAAAGAATAGAACACGTCATAGAAAAAATGTCACCAATTTAAAATACAAGTGGTATAAGGACATTTTTCAGTCAAATTTAAGAGAAGTGCAGAAACTGGAACAATAAAGTGAATTTAGAAAAAAAAAAAAGCTGAAATATTAAAAAAGATAGAGGTGTAGAAGATGAAAAATGTAAATAATAAATTTTGTTCATTTAATAGATCTTATGTTTAATTTACATATTTATGACATTCAAAGCATTTTATTTGAATTCAGCTGTAAAACTGCTTCATTTGCATGAATGTTAGTTTTCCCATATTTGGATATTTTGTTAGGAAGCCTGCACTTTTATTTTCTGAAGTTACTGGCAGAAGGAATTTTGTCTTCTCAACCATCTTTAGTGCATGCAAATTTTCGTGTTACGAAATATTATCGGAAATATTGCACTTAATTATTATTCGAACGATCCGTGTTATTATCAGTGTATCAGATTCATTGTTTGTACCAAAGTATGAAGAGGATTCAAGAATATAAAGTAAAGTTTCGTATTGCAGTGAGTGATTTTCATACTTAAGTATGCTTGACTTCCAATATTGATCTTGTTAGTATTCCCCATCAATACATAATAACAGTGATAATGAAAAATTAATTTTAAAAAACGTTGTTTAATTTATTTCTATTCAACGTATATTCATTTCGACGATTTAAATAAATTTCTTGGGACACTGGGACTTACAAACTCGAAATAAATGGAAAAAATGAATATTTACTAAAAATTCTGAATTTGCATTTGGATTTATGAATACATATACTACAATGATGTATAAATACATGAAAAAACAAGTTGTCATATTCATATTTCTTAAATGAAAAAACAAGTTGTCATGTTCAT
>KZ270081.1:12446-39035 GCA_002249935.1 Onchocerca flexuosa
ATAAAATAAATCACTGGATTTATCTCTTCCTTTCCTATTCTATAAATTCAAGTATAATACTAAATAGATTAACAAACATTTCTTGCGTTTAAATTGTCTTACCGCAATTATAACAACAATAACGACAACAACCAGATGTGAAAACTGAGATGATCCAAAGATGGGATGGAAATTCTTGAGAGAGAGAGAGAGAGAGAGAAAAAAGGGGAAAAAAAAAAAACGGAAACTTCTTTGTTTCTTAATTTTTGAAGATGTGCACGCCAAGCACTTGTCAAGAAAAGATGTCAACAATTGTATATATAGTGGAGAACAATGATTATTTAGTCCTTTTAAGATAATTTATATAAAGCTTTGTACATCTGAAAAACTTTTTCAAATGTTCACTTCACAAGTGTCAACTTAGGATGAGATAAAAGAATTGTGATTTTAGATTATACCATTAAAAACAAACAAAATAACATAAAGCAATAATCATATGTACATCCATTTGATCTTCAACTTCCATTGATAATATGAGAATCATAAAAAAGAATTCACAAATGAATATGCAAAATTATATGAATATTCGCTATAAAATTCAAAATTTGAAACAAAGAATTTAATTTTTTTATGACCACAAAAATTAACAAATAATTGCAAAATTTCACAAATACTAGCAGAAATTTCTTGATCAACCCTTAAAACACCGTCCAAATAAATCGTCGTATATATAGAAAAGTCTTCATAGATCTGTTTAATGCCTAAAATTTAGTATATCAATTAATAGAAATACTAGTTCCTTATTGAATGAAATACATTGACATCAACGAAATGCAAAAATGCATTATACTTATAATGCATTTTTGCTATCTATTATAAAGCAATCGTAGAATGAATTAATCGATACTGAAAATTCATGAAAATTCCAAGAGATAAAATGGGTAGAAAATATGAAGTGTCTTTTCTGAAAACTTTTTCACAATATTTAATCTCAATTCGTCTCGAGGAAAGAAAAAAAAAATGAAAAGTGGGTGTACTTCAAAATGTTGATAACAACAATAAATCTTCATGAAATTATAAGCAATGCTTAGGAAATATCATAAATATTTCCTACCACACTATTCTTTCACATTCACATAGGCACACATCGATAAAAAAAATGACGAGGTAGGACTGGATAAAATAGATTCCGAGAACTGATGCTAGTAACATATCATTAAGAAAGGATTATGTATGAAATTCATTAGATAAATCGAAAAACCGAATAAAATAAAATAAAAAAAGAAAAAAAAAATGCAAATGGAAAGACATAGGAATTTTTTAAAACGTTTCCAGTTAAACCTGTATGAGATGCATTTTTGTGACATGATATAATAGGAGGATTGTAAGAAAAACGAAGATATAACAGAAAATAATGAATGGACATATACAATTCACGCCATATAAAATTGAATTAACCCGTAATTATTGAAGCTAAAGAGAAATATAACCCTTGAAATTGTAAGATCTTTTGCCGCATGTTGTAATGTAAATAAACAGTGAATGGTTCAACAAAGTGATGAATAAATGTACGCTTCGTTGAGATAGCCACATTTCACCGGTCAGATATAAGTTATCGTGCAAAACAAAAAAAGAAAATGAGGCAGTAAATAAGTTGTTACACAACGTTTAAATAATGTAAAATGAAAATAATTACGATTGCAGTATTGCAAAAAAAAGGTATAAATATATGTATGCGTTGATAAGATAATTATGACTTAAGAGAATATGAAAACATGGCGGCAAAATTGCGGTTTTCAATGAAATTCTCAGTAGCATAAAACAATTCGGATCAATTAACATCATCTTTTGCCTTCACACACGTTCTTCTGTAGTTCAAGATATGCTCTTCTGGAAGTTTAAAAATAAACGTAATATATCATTATTCACGTTACACCAAAACAGCCAAATAAAACATCAGATAAAACGAAATGAATTATTATAACAAAAAGCAAAAAAATATAAATATCCTATTATATCAAAATAAATGGATTCTCCATGCTTTCATATATTATATAAAAGTCATGCTGAATTCATGAAATTGGATGACTATGTTTATAGAGAAAATCCACAAAAACACAACGAAACAAAATAAAGAAACTGAAGCTAATCAGTCAATTTCTAACTTCTTGATGTTACGACAAAAATCCGACTATATGACAGAGAAAACCAATTAAGATTCGTCACTTATTTTTTGAAAAAATAATTCCAACATTAAAAAATTTCAGCATTTTCATTCTTACTTACTGGTTATATAAAAAACACTCCCCTTTTTCTCAATTTCTTTCTCTAAAAATCAGTGGAAAAAGCATTTAAAAAGTATTTTTCCCAAAAAAGACCACAACAGTTACATCCCTTTACAACGAGAGGACAGAATGCATAAACAATACACACACGGATATTATTCACACACATATATTGAAATATATAATGGAACAATATAGTAGTGCTGCACAGTGACATTATGTTATATCATCCATGTTTGTAGTATGAATAAGGAGACACAAAATTCGAGTATGCAAAAAAACAAAAAATGCCACAAAAATGGCATTAAAATTTGGTAGCTATTTTCGTCATTAATTTCAAAACAAATATTTTTATTAATTTCATAAAAAATTTCTCTCATAGCTGGCAAAACAAAAAGGACACAGATAAGAAAAAAACGAACCTTAATGAAAAAAAAAAGAAAAGTGTTATAGTAAAGGAGGCAATATAATGATATTCAGCATTTTGTTGTTATTGTATCACAACAATCAATTATTCCACCAATCCTGAAAATTAAAAATATGAGTTAATTAATTATTCTATTGATAACGAAGAAATTTAGAAAAAAACGGGTATACAGACAACCAGTTTTTCTTTCAGATTTAAAAAAAAGAATAAAATGAAAAAGAGCAGACAATCAAATAATCGAAAATCTTTGAAAAATATATTCGATCCTATTACTTCTATAAATACATTCAAGTTTACAGGTTTTGGAAAAACATACAATCTCAAATGCAAAATTTAAATTTACATGGATTTTATTTCTATCCTCGACAAATCCGTCTACATCTGCCATTATGGCTAATTAAAGAAAAATTATTCTTCATCTTGCAACTTATATTCTAATTCATTGAAATGTAAAAGTAAACTAAGTCGCATTTCTCGTCAAAAGATGGCTACATAATCATTGATTTCAACTTATTAATGCATACCTTATTAATCTCTATATCTAATTTTCAAAATCTTGTAAACAATAAAATAACATTTGTGAATGAAGAAAGGAAAGAAAAAACTGAATTGCAAAAGCAACAAACTTGTTGTGGAGGAGCACGAGCAGTACGTTGTGGTTGATTCCACTGATTACTAGCTGGCGAATAATTAATGCCATTTTGACGATGAGGTCCACCACCTCCACCACTTCCGGTATATTGAATACGATGATCGCGACCACCAAAGCGACTGGAAATACTTAGAATAACTCTACCAAACTAATAAAACTCCACCAAAACTATTTTCCTTCCTATTGCATCGGTAGCAAATTCTCCTTTTGTCTGGAGGAGAATATAAGAAAATGTTGTGTAATAGTTTGTAAAATGCTAGATCATAAAATAATTTTACTTTACTTTATATCTGCATAAAATATATTTATATAATTGATGTATAGTTGAGTCATTACGCAGCAATAACATTATCTTATAATTTCAATCTCTTCAAAGATATTTGCACTGAAATAATTTGAATTGTGTACTGACCTGCCTCCCTTTGTACGACTTGGTCGTGTTCCATATCGCTGCGCATCAGCTGATATTTTTTCGAGCCATTCTGGAAGCTCCTGATTTGCTTCAACAACTAACTCAGCCAAATCGCGAGCGATGTTTCTATTTTTATCATTGAAAAATGATGTGGCAAGTCCTGAAACAGTAAAACTTGGCATAAACTGAATTTTGTTAATTTTAACAGTTCTAATTTCACAGTGACTTACCAACATTGCCGACACGTCCAGTACGACCAATGCGATGTACGTATTCATCAATATCGGAAGGCAAATCATAATTGATAACATGCTTCACGTTTGGTATATCCAGACCACGAGCAGCAACCTAAATTAAGAACAGAAAAATCTCGCAGACATTAACAAACGTAGAAAACTACGTGAATTAAAGATCGTTTAATATTCTCAACTCATTTGTAAATCTTCACAAAACGAAAACAGGCTACTGAACCTAGAAGTATTAGTAAAAATACTTGAATTATCAAAATCATTCAATGTAATGAATCGTTATAATATTATGATCAACATCGTGATGGTTTGGAAGAATAATTCCTATGTCAATAATTTATAAAACAGTAATTATTCTCTCATGAAATAAATAAAACAAACAGCTGTAGCAACAAGTATTGGAGCAACGCCGGAACGAAAAGTTTCGAGATGCTTTTCACGATCAAATTGTTTCAGATCACCATGAATTGCAACAACATTATAGCCATCCTTTTGTAAATAATACGCTAAATCACTGGCTCCACGTTTGGTTTCCACGAAAACGAGTGTTAATGCCGATGGTTCTAAAAAAAAAACTACGATTTTGCATTAACTCATCTATCTAATATTAAAAAAAAAAAAACCAGAAGTAGCAAATACTTAGTATTATAATAGTCAAATAGTACGGTTTAAGGTGAATTAAATGAGACACATTTAATCAGTCACTAAACTTAATCTATAATCATCAATGACACAAAGCCCTTTAGTAAAATATCAATGACACAAAGCCCAGAATAGTAAAATACAGACAGAGAAGATTCGATCAATACCAAAAAAAAAAAACTGATATAAATAGACTGCCTCGACATCTATGAGGATGAAATATGTCATTTTAAGAATCTAAAAAGGAGAACATGCAAATGCATTCGCTGCAGAATCAAAAATTTCTCGAAAGATAATAAAATTATACCTCCAGCATCAAGCAAATCCATTAAAAAGCTTTTTTTCTCATGTTCTTCCACCCAAACAATTTTCTGCATTATATTCTCTGATGTTGATCCAACGCGACCAACAGCCAGGAACACATAATTTGGCATTAAAAAGTCTTGTGCAAGGACTTGGATTTCTTTCGGAAATGTTGCCGAAAACATTGCAGTTACTCGTTGGCCTTTCGGAGGCATTTTTGATAAATCAACAATCTAGAAGCAACCAAAGTTTCATTCAGTACTAAAAAAAAAAAAAAAAAAAAAAAAAAAAAAAAAAAAGAAACTAGAAAACCGAGAAGTGAATGAGAGCATTTAATAACAATTCTTCTCATTCTTCTTTTTAACTGCTTATATTTATTTCATTTTTTCTATAATTCAAAAAATACTTCATCGATTCTCTTTTCTTAAAAAAAAAAAAAAAAAAGAAAAAAGAGATAGAAAAAATTGAAGTAAAGTTCTACTACAACAACTCGAAACACTTCGATGATTATATGAACATTAAATGCTGAAATGATTAAAATCGAAATGAAATATTTGCTTCTTTTCCGGAGATCCCAATATTTCATCAATTATTATCAGTATCAAAAAGAAATTTGACTGGAATGTGCCTAGAATACTATATCGAAATGTGAAATAAAACTTCGGTACTTGAAAATCCCTCTATTTTCATCCTCATATAACTATTGCAACTCACGAAGTAACCGGATCGATATAGTCATATGCATGGCATCTAATAACAAAATATACATAAAACATACTTGTCGTATCTGTGGTTCGAAACCCATATCAAGCATTCGATCTGCTTCATCTAGAACTAGGAAACGACAACCATCAAGACCAATGAGTCCTTGTTCCATTACGTCAATCAGACGGCCAGGTGTCGCAATTAGAATATGCACTCCCAACTGCAATACTACAGATTTATAACAACGAAAATAATCCAAAGTAAATTGACTAAATCACTCGAGAACTGCATAAGACATAGGTGTAAAAATAAATCTCACGACTTTTTTTCTTCATTTTTTTATGATCATTTTAAAAGTTTGAAAAAGAAGAGAAACTGATGTAACGCCCAATAAATGTAACTTAAATATTGGAAGGAATTTTGTATGTAAAGTATCTGACATGTAAATTATATCCATACATCATGCCTTATGCATCACATCAATTATTTAGCCTGCTATCAGCAACGATCCAGAAAATGCTTCTGGTCATCAATCAATCAGGCAAAAAATTATAACATCTTTTTCTTTTCCTCGTTTATTTAATTTCTTTTTTCTCTTCTTAGTTTCATACGAGATGAATTATAACTTCCATGATCTGATCTTAATCGGTTATTTATGAAAACAACGATTAAGAGACTGGCATCATAAAAGTCTCAGGGAAATTCCTCGTTATGTGGAAAATAGTAGTTGATAGATCAGAATAAAAGCAAGTAAAAATCATGAAGTTATTATAAAGGTTCAAAATGCACGTAAATACGTACACGCAATTTATTAATTTGTTCACGATAATTTTCACGACCGCCATATAGGAGAGCCGAAGTGATTGGAGTACGATACGCAAATTTACGCGATTCGTTGTAAATCTGCAGCGAAAGTTCACGTGTTGGCGATAAGATCAATGCAGCCGGATACTGACGTCGACGTCCGTTTTGCTGGGTGGTTGACTGAAATAGATGAAATAATCAAAACTTGAACCAAATGTGCAATCAGTCTGACTTTCAGCCTAATGTTGTGTATATTGAGTAACGTAGGTATGACTTTTTCTAGGATGAATGAAGCAAAAACGAGAAACCTTATAAAGAGCTTCTGGGCCAGCTTGCAAGACGTTGTTAATCAGCGGCACCAAAAATGCAGCTGTTTTGCCAGAACCAGTTTGAGCGCATGACATTAGATCACGATTGTTCATGAGCGTCGGGATAGAGTATTTCTGAACGGGTGTAGGACGGCCATAACCCGAAAGTCGAATGTTCTCTTCAATCCATGGATGAAGCTTCAGATCCGCAAAAAGTGCTATCGGTGGAGGACAATCTTGACCGGTTGCTTCAACAGGAATTTCTTCGTATTTATCAAAATTGATGCCAGAATTCATTCCAGCAAACAGTTCCGATTCCAAAAGTTCATCACGTGGTAATTGCTCAGTCCACTGAAGTGGACGCTCCGGCAGCGGATCTCGCAATCCCGCCCAACGAGAATTACTATAATAAAACTTCAAAATCTAAATCAATAATGAAATCGCATACCAACTTTTTATTATGATATTCTCTACTTACTAAAAATTCATTCTTCCATACTCATGTTATCACAAATGAGTTATTACTATTAAAAATATAGTGAATTCAATTTGAATAATAATGTAGTATTTGATTTTGTTAATGGTACAAATCATAATCATTCAACATTTTAAAAAAATCGATGCAAATTATTTTTTCACTCACTCGGGTACTGCATCATCCTGGCGCCGAAAATTATTCTGATGCTGCGATCCCCACTGTTGCTCATCATGCACAGCTCTGAAAAATATGATAATGAAAACTGATGTAAAAAATGACAGCAATAACAAATTTTGCTTCAAAAGAAATGTATTTTTTGTCATAAAATAAACATTTCAATAATAAAACCAATGCGTAGCGTCAAAATGTTTGAGAATGTAAGACAAATACATATTACAGCACAATAACTATAAAATCACTTTGTAAGTTGAACAAAAAATTTTGTCTACAGTTTCAAACATGTTATATGTACCGTATATCTGTTACAGATTGATAAGTTTAATTGTTCCATTTCATGCAATAATTGACTAATTTCATGAAATTTTATTCTTTCATTTTCACAAGAAAATATATGATTTAGATGTAGAAATCATGCATGCAATTGGAATGCAATCGGCAAACGGTAGAAAGCTTAATGATGGATTTTTTGCGGAACACTACTATTTTCGTTGTGTCTAATTGCATGTTTCTAGCATTTATATTAGTTTTATTGAACGTTAAAAGGAAAGCATTGGTGGAGAATTTATTGCAACTTTTTACAGATGCGCTCAAGGACCTTTTATAGCAGTTAATATATTGATTTCAAGGTTACGCAAATGTTGTAGCACATTCCGTGATCACTCATAAATAGCGAAATAATCATCACTTAATGTTATGTCGAAGCAATTTTTTTCAATCAAAATTACTGCAACACAATCTCAAATAATTTACTAGACTATTTCTTATGCTTTCGTTGAAATGCACATAGTCATATAACCTTAGTAAAAGATTTTTCCAACCAATGAAAATCCTGCAAACTGAAATATAAATCGGACCAAAACAGATATGACAGGTGACTTGACGTACTCAATAATAAATAACGATTTTGATCAAGCCCACCAAACTGTTAAAGGTCAGCCAATTTTTAATACAAGGATCTAGAAATATTTCAAAACAGATCTTTTTATAAAGTAGAATTCGATACTTTTCATAATCTCCTGAATTGATGTAATAGTGACCTGTACAAATTTTGCATACTAACACTCTCATACTTCAATTAAGCTACTGCAGTAAATTTTTATATATATAGAAAAAGATATGAAAGTGAGTAGGATGGTTTGAAGATGGAAGAACAAAATATTTAAATTCACATTTGATTAGGTCTTGTTCATATCTATTGCTAAAAAAGAAAGACCAGTCCAGAATTAATGAATGAGATTGATCAAATCTATATATCATGTTACATATTATATCGCATACATATATTATATTAGTAAACACTAATTAGAACAGAATACCTCCTGAATAATGATCAGAACAGAATACTTCCTGAACTTTGACTTTTAATCTCAATACGTCCACAGGACATTTAGTTGGAAGAATGCATCATTGTCGATGAGATCATCTTGCTGCTCGGAATATTTCCTCAGTGAAATCTTACACAATTTCTAGGTTAATTCCTATAGTGATTTAGACTAAATTCTCATACAATTCAATCACGTATGTTTCTCTACCTATATAAGATATTGGCATTTGTTAATTCACGTTCAAGCGATCATCTTTTGAAAATTTAACTACACTGCTAGAAAAAGAATTTTTTCAGCATTGAAGTTAAATTTATATATATATATACATATGTATATATATATATATATATATATACATATATATTTATATATATATATACATATATATATAATGTCAAGTAACTTACTTCAAACTGATTTAGTCTGGCTTTTCGTAAGTTATTTCAGTATATACATTACTTTGTGATATTTTTCGATGATTTTGGATAACCGTTCTTATCAAGCAATAAAATTCTAACCTTCGATCATAAGAATAACGTCCGGAATAATTTGGACGCCCACGTGCATTTCCATGATTATCTGCAAAGTTACCTCGTCCACGCGCATGTCCATCATTTCGATTGAAACCACTTACGGGTTGTCCAAAACCAGCTCGCCCACGTCCTGGTCTACCACCTATGCATGGTTGATAATCATACCCTTGCACAGATCCAATATTATTCCATTGCGGCACGTAATCATTTTGCTGAAACAATTTAAAATTCAAGTAACAACATTCGGAATGACTCCAATCGCTCTAACACATCAATTTTGAGAATGATGGAAATTTCTAGTTGCATTCAAAAATAAAAGCAAGCAGGTGTATACATGATTATGTCAATTAAATATTCTACACATATTATCATAGCTTTTTCGCTAGGCATTAAATGTCATTCGTCATATCCTGATATAAATATCAAAGAGCAAAGTACGAACTTCAAAGTTCAAAAATGTATACAGCAAAAAAAGATTCAATACAAAAACGAATAAATAAAATATACCACCGGTTGCATGCCTGCATAACTTTGACTTTTCCGCATTGGCACATTGCGATCATTAAACGCACCATTACTTCCACGTCCACTACGTACATATTGCTGCGGTCCACGTGACCAATTTTCATATACCGGTGCACCTTCCGGTATTGTTTCTGGTGCTGTTGCAACACCATGACGCATATGTGGGGGTACATAACGGCTTTCTGTAAATGAACGATTATTTGTAACAAAACTGCAGAAAAAATCTGATGAGAATGAATGAGAAATTTTCAATTTTTGAAGACAGAAAAAAAAAGTCTACAAACTACATGATACCTTGCAATACATTAAATACATGAAAACCGAAGGAAAAAAAAAAGAAAGAACGAAATAACGATATAGTTAAAAAGATTTGTTTTCAATTTTTTATTTCTTTTTCAATCTCATACGACAAATTACGAAGCAATAACTTTATGAAAACTTTGCTTATTTGATTTTACATTTTTCACTGTCGTTTATTTAGTCTTAAAATCCTGCCATCAATTAATTTTCAAATCTATCGCACTACTGTTTCCATGAAAAATACTATTTTTAATTGATGTATAAAATATGTTATATTTGATACTTATATTTAGTCGATATCTAAATAATACATTATTCACTGGATTTCTGATATCATTCATTGAACAAACATACTTGCATTCAAAAATGTTTCACATAAAATATTTTGTTAACCACGAAATTCTTTTCTTTCCAAATTTCTTACGGTAAATTTTTTTATCTCATCTTGAATTTATTAGAAACTTATTACTCCAAAAAATAGTTTTTTTCAGGTAATAATGATATTTTTCATTGAAAATTATACCATGTTGGGATAGAGTATCATTTTGTCGTGGAGCTGGTGCAGTAGCGTTAGCCTGAAGGGGGAGCTGCGCCCTAGGCGCTTCTCCCCCAGTCCAGCCTTCGGAGCCTGGAGCGCCTTTTACATATTGGTAGCCATTATCGTAATTCTGGCTACCATATCCAAAATTGCCACTATTCATAATAGTTATACCTATAATAAAAAAAATTCAATATGGAAACGATAAATTAAAGGTGATTCTCGTTACACAACACGAATTACCATTTCCTTTGCAAAATATGAATTATCATTCCTTACCATTTCCTCCTTTTAAAGAACAAAATATCACTTTAAAAAAAGGGGAAATGATATTTTGTTATTCAAGTCATTGTCTCCGCTGATAATAACATTTCCTTTTAGACAAATTATCATTTTATTTTCAAATCTGAATTGCCACCTTCTATTACATAAAATTTACTACCGTATTTCCTATTATTGGTTTATTATTTGCACATAGATTAAAAATTCATCATACTACATTAACATCCGGTTAACAGCAGTCATCTTATTATACTAGTTATTCCATTCACATACAATCATTATTCAAAAAAGCAAAACATGAAAACAAGATATCACGAATAAGAGATTTTATCTGCAAAAGTAGTATCTATCCAGATCACAGATACGCATCTCTTGCGACTTCTTTACTTCTACTTATTTATCACCTTTCCCCCAAAAATTTAAAAATAAAAAAAAAAGTGATTCGGATACCTTTTTATTAGGATATAGCAAAAAAAAAGTTGCATAACTATATGACAAAATGAATATAACACTCAGTGCAATAAACTTCAAACACATCTTACTAATTATTTCATAGTTGATGACAGATAGTTGAAAAAATGGAAATATTCAATATTCTTCAAAAATTCCAAAACGTTCCCACTATAGATAACAAATATAAATGACAAAACAACCTTCCATCAATTACTTTTCATTCATTACCTTTCTTTCCTTCTTCCTTTTCCTACATTTGAAACCAATTCATCAATCTTCTTTTATCTAACTCAAAGCATAATTTAGAAAATATCAAGATATACGTGTCACTTACAGCGATCATTTTATACCGATGATTCTCGTTCACGGATAAATTTTAATTTTAGTGACAATTTTTCTCCTCTTTTTCTTTTGAAAATTATGATGGCGATAATATTTACTTTGTTTTAATTAACTAATTACCGTACTGGTATTAATAAAACTATTGCCGTTATCGATGCATAGATAGTAGAAAAAGAAAAAAAGATTTAAAGATCCTAATTTCAGATCAAGTTTCTACTAACATAATTTGACAAATGAAGAGATGTAGTTCATTCATTACGTATCGTTATCACCGATCTATTGATTCGTACGTATCTTTACTAGTGATCTATTAGATGATTTGAACTATTTACTGGAATATGTCGATGTATCATATAATGAAAGTGCTATATTGGCGGGTGACTCGAGAATATATAATCCCTGAGTGAATGATGCAGAGATTTTTTTCTAATCTAGATCGATGATAATTTTCCGGTCATCTCCTACTTGATTTGATTTAAATTATTAATACTGTTTCGATTATCTGATCTTTACTTCTTAGAACTAAAATAAAATTATCTGATCCTAATCTCTCAAAAATTTTCTACGCTTCCAATCATTTTTTCGTTATATCCAATTATCCTAATTCTCTCAAATTTACATATCATTTCGATAATCACTACTTCAATCATTAGATGCTGTGATTATATTTCCATTTCCCTTATATACTCGAGAAACATATGTAAATTATTCTTATCGTATCCTCATATCACTTATACAGTATGCTTTCTATTTTACATCCTTAAATGAAACTTAGAGATCTCATCTCTACCGAATTCTTCATCAACATAATATTCCTATGCAAAGATGTACGATACCACCTCACTTCTTATTGTATGTTATTATTTCTAATATTTTCCTTCTATTCCATTACATATTCAAAAGGTATACGATATCACCGCTGTCGTATTCCTACGTCGCTCATACAGTACGCCTCCCATGATACTACTGAAATCGTGCGTATTCCTATCTCGCTTATACAGTACGCTCCCTATCTCACATCTTTAAAATGAAATCTGGATCATATCCTTCTTTTGAACGATGAAAACTGCATGGAAGGAGTGTACGATCACATTTCTATCGTATTCATCCGATCGATAATCCGATACGGTAACGAGAAAGAAATACAAAAATAACCTAAAAATGATGCATACCATATACTTCAAACGATGAATCGATAAATGATGATAATGATGATGATGAAATGTCGAGAAACGAATCAATCAGTTTAGTTGAAAGGAGTGAGTTATGTATATTAAGCATTTGTCCGTCTGTCTGTCTAGGTCTAGGTGTCCGTGCATGTCTGCATGTCGTGCACGCATGCATGCGTGTGCGTGTCTGTGTGCCACCCGGGTATAGATCGCATCGCTCGTGCGCCTATCGGTCGATTATGCTGAATATCGGCCTTCTTGCAACATGTGTATGTGTCTGTATGTGTGTGAGTGAGTGTCTGTGTGTACGTGAGCTTCTGTAGGAATAAACAAAGTATACACGAAAAGAGAGAGAGACAGGGATAGAAGAGGATAAAAGAATACAAAATGAGAGGAGAGTGGAAGATGGAGAAAGAAATACATGAGATGAGGTGGTCGCCGGTTTGGTTCAAGAATAAAATTCGAATGAATTACAGAGGTAGGGCAAGAGTTTCAGATGAATTCGGATAATGTGTTGCTGGATTGAATATCGAGGTCAGGATCTTCTATCGGTCGATTCGTTGATAGTTTGATTTGCTACTCCCGGTATTTCGCGGTGTTTTAGTCGATATTTGGATTGGTACTTCGACATACTTTCCCCCGATTCGCGAGTATTTATAATCTATATGAAATTGGATGATGTAACATCCTATTCAATCGTATTTATTCAATATCGTGTCCTTGGAAGAAAAGACAGATCTAGTTTCCTACTGTTCTTGTTATTTGCTGATACTGTAACTTTTACCATATCATATGATCGATTGAAAGGGGTGATATGATGATTATTTCTGATCGAATAGATCGGTATAGCAAACGGTCCCTCTCTCAGTAGTAGTGATTAAGTAGCGGTAGTGTGGTGAGATAGATGGTTGGTAGTTGTTGTTGCTGTAGAAGTATAAATTGATGATTGGAAAGAAGTAAAAAGCAGACGGCTTTCCTTCTCCTCCTTCCTCTTCCTCTTCCTCTTCTTCCTTCTCCTCCTTCCTTCTCCTTGTAAGGGTCATCCGAGGATAGATGGATGATAGGTGAACCGGAGAGCGATTGAACTTGAAAGCAATCTCCTTCCTCCTTCTCAACTGTCGGGATGGAAGGAAATATGCACGCGTAAACAATCACGCACATACACATACACAAACATACATAGGCATATTATACACACACACACACACACACATACACATACACACACACACACACATATACTGTGTATCGACGACATCTGTCTAGTCGAAATTCGATGAGATCCATCGTCGTCGATTGTCGTCTCATTTTTAGGGGGCTGTCCTTTTCCTTCTTGTGAAAAGTTTTATACAAATGGAGTAATTGAATGCACATATTCATTCGAAATAAATGCATAAATAAACTTGCCGGAAGAATTTAGGGCAAAAAAAAAGTTGAGAAAGTAGAAGGAATTGAGGATGGAATGATTGTTCAGGACAATGAAAGATGACGTAAATTGAAATATACCTAATAGGCATATTTGAGTTTGAAATTGTAAAAAGCAAAGCAGATGGAAGGAAAGGGACAGCAGATACGAGAAGCAGTTTCATTCCCCATAACCCGTATTCCTATCAGCATCACTAATCTTTTCAAATATTTATTTTTCCGGATTCATACCCACTTTTTCTCTTCCTTCCTCTCCTTCTCTGTCTCTCCCTCTCTCGCTCTCTCTCTGTAGAACTCTCTTTCTATCTCCGTAAATAAAAGACTATTGTGATTGTGGGTTGGGATAGAGGAGGGAGGCATTTGTGGGACATGTTTATGTACCCTATTTTAATAGTCATTGCTTATACGGGAAATTTTGTTGTTCAAGTGGTTGAAAGAACATGAAACTTCATTTATCCAGTATCCATTATCCGATATCCGGTCCTCTGTTCCGTTTTTTCCTCCATCTATCGATCGATCCGTATCATTGATTCCAGTATTGATTTCTAATTTCACCCGGAAATAGCAGGGATATTTCATTTCCGTATGGCCATATAGAAATAGTGTGTACTAACTTATTCCCAGTTAATACGCGAATAAGTTCTATACGACATCGAATCCGGTTACGGAGATCTCTTTGGTCATTTGATTTTTAACATAAGTCATATTAGCTAGACAAGCATAGAGAAGAGAGATCTTTTTTTGCATGCAATGGAAGATAGAGGAGGAGGAAAAAGTAAAAATTGAGGCATAGTAGAGTTAGAGGGTGATAAAGTAATATAGTGTTTGTATCTGTTGTTATACTCTTTTGCATATGTATATCATTTTATTATCAATCATTTGTTAACTAATTCATACCTAGCGCATATACATAACATGTGGAAATTGCATACATGTTAACCTACAGACATGCAGTTGCATGGACATGCAATAGATATACGTAGGATGGATGCACAGAAATGAATGGTAGTAAGCGTTAGGATAGGTAGAAAGGTTTTGTGCAGCCAACTGAAATGATGATGATGATGCCCAGACATCCGAACTTGTCCCATGCTGTTAAGGCCTTGACCCCGAAAGGGTCAAAGAAATGTACGTATGGTATTTTCTATAAGTGACGAATGTAAATTGACAATGGGATTGAAAAGCAAATTTTAACGATAAGGAAGAAGGAGGAGAAGGTCAAAAAGAAGAAGGTGACAATTAACACGATGCATTAATGTCCTTCCTAGTCCTCATCTGGCATAATTTTCTTCTTTCACAAGGCTTAGACATAAATAAAACTTTAATCTGCTGATTTTCATTGTTCATACATTTTTTTTTTCTTTTTTTCAATTTCATTATACGAATTCACCATTGATTTATTCTTCCAATCAATTATTGTATGTGATATATTCAACAGCAACAACAACAACAACAACAACAATAATAACGGCAACAATAACAACAGCAACAACAACAACAGCTACAGCAATAGCAAAAAAGTGAAAAAGTTGCAAGAGGAAAGGAGAAAAAGTGTTAAGATTTGGAAAATTGAAAATATCAGTTTGGTTGGTTTAGTCTGCATATATATACGTCCGAGCTTTCACGTCAAGTGTACAAAATAGTTCAATACGGGGCTTTCTCAGGTATGCTTCTAATTGATTATTTAGTTATATCATGTATTCTTTGTTTTTCTTTATTGTTTATTGTTTGATACTGATAAGTTAAAAGTAGGAATTATTTGTGAGAAGATTATCAAGTAGATTGAAGGAAGATGCTAAAATTGATATTATTGATCTCAAGCAGTTGAATTAAAATTGGTAATTGTATGGGAAATAATATAAATTCGAGCTTTATATTTAAAAAAAATAGATGGGTGATAATAATACTTTTTGATTTTAAGCGTATAGTAAAGAACAGTCTGTGAATTTGATGGATATAAATGTTGGACTTAAGATTTCAGGTTTGAAAATATGAGATAAAGGAAGATTTGCATGGATGGGAACATGGGATAGACCTGCAAGATACTAAAGGGAAGGGTTGCACAAATAAATGGAAATAAAAAGAGTAAAGCTTATGACTTTAGACCTAAAAATATTGGGCGGAAGAAGACATGTATGAATAAATAGAAACATAGAATAGGTCTATGATTTTTAAACCCCGAAAAATATTGGATAACAGAATGCTTGCATAGATAAAAAGAGTCCATAATTTCGAGCCTGAAAATATTGGATGGAAGAAAAGCCTTATGTGGATGGAATTACTATTTTCCCTCATAGGCATTTTATTTCCATTGCTATTCATCAATTTCTTCCAGTTTCTATTTTGTTTGAATACATACATGAAGGAGAAGAAAAATAATCGAACAGGATTTTGTTCCTTATGAGCATTTTATTACCAACTGTTGATAGAGTTATTGTTGTTGTTGTTGGTATTATTATTGCTGCTACTGCTCTTTCTTCTGCTGAAGACGGTAACGGTGATTTCCTCTTTTCTGTTTAGATCTTTCAAGAAAATGATCGAAGATGATTAGATGACGGTGTTTGGGTGGCAGATGAAAAATTTCTTTTTTTTTTCTAAATTTGACGAATTCCTAAAGTGCAATACATATATACATTCATTTTCACTTATAAATCTTTCTTCTCTAAGAATTGATTTATTTGATTTATTCAATTTATACATTCAACATTTCTGATAATGATGATAGTACTGATCTTGATGGCAATATTCTTCGTCTCGTAAGTCGTAGTTTTTTATGGTATTTATAGCCTGGAATGATTATTTAAACGGTTTTGTTTTTCGGTCAGAACCGGGTTTAATTTCAGGATAATAACAATCAGTAATAATGATAATAATAAACAATAATAATTACCTGAATTAGAATCTCGAATCGTTCCATGGGCAAGATTGAATTAGAGCACGAAATTGTAGCGAAGAAAAACTAGTAGGTTTCAACAAGTATTCGTCAGATTATCTTTTTTTTCCTTGAAAATAATGTTTTTCTGGGCTGTCTCCTTTACTGATTTCGATATCACTGATTCCGTGTACTAGTATGTGATGATTTAATCGGCCGCAAAACATGTTGCTATTTCAGTCATCCGGAATATAATCGATTTCGGATTTTAGGTATTTCTTCTTGACCCACATTCGTATCTTCCTTGTTTTTGAGAACACTTTTAGATTTGTGCCATAATTCAGTAACTTACCTATACTAGGTTGATGTGATCATTACAAAAAGACATCAGGGAAGGAATCTTGCAGCTTATTGCAAGATTTTGTTGCTTATTTTAGATGAATACAGGAACAGAAATGTTCAAAATTGTGACAAGTACTAAAGATCTCAATGTATTAATGGAGTGGTATAAAATTAATCAAGATATATTAGCATATATCAAATTCCACTGAGATGTAAATCAATATATTAGCACATGTCAGATACCAATGAGATTTTATAAATTATTTAATCAATCCTTATTTGTGCTATACAGTCAAGAGAAGATGAATGAGTTCACTTTGTTATCATTTTAACACATCATTATCACTATCTATCGAGTGCATCTTTTCATACGTTTGTTTATCATGAAAGTTACTGTGATTTCGATCAATCGTTCCCAATATTTCCAGTTGATATCATTAATGCCAATATTATTTCCATCTATGATTAAATAATACAAAAATAGTTTGATATGATGAAGTTATTTCATAATTTACAGCCATATTTGCTCTTTTCTGTTTTTTTACGGCACATTTACGAGTACTCTTAGGTCGATAAGTGTAGGCGTAAACTTTTCATCATACTTATTTTCATTTCATTATCAAAATTATAAAATTTCAGTAATTTTTGTAAGAAACATTTCTCAAGCTTACTAATTCACTTTTTCAATCAATAGAATTGTTGTATACGTGCAGCATTCGTCGTCGTCGTCATCATTTCTCATAATCTTTTTCCTTTTTCCTATTTCACTAATCAATCTTTAGTCTTAATGGGGTTTTCGATAAATAATAATGATGGATTTTGAACAATGTTCAAATGATACCATCATCATGACGAAATGTGTATTTTGTGTGGGGGACGACCTTCTCTCGTAGGTCATCGAGTTGGAATGGAAACGACGACGATTGTAGGAGTACATCCCACCCATCACAAGACGTTTTTAGAGAGCATTTTATGAGACGAAGTAAAACAGGAAGCAAATTATCCATATCTAGATCTTTTATATCATTTCGACTGTTATCTGAGCATTTTTCTTATCATTCCGAATAATATTTGGATGTTTTCTCTACCGTTTTGAGTGATATCGAGATATTAGGTGAAAACACTTACTTTACGATAATGTCTGAATATTAATCTTATTATTCTGACTGATGCTTGAAAACATTGAAAGAAATTTTCGTAAAAATTTATTTATCTTTGAAATTAAAATTTAAAGTTGTTGCTTTGTTATGTTTACTTTATTTCTCAGGATTAAGCACATTTACGGTAGTATATATTAAAAGAAGTAATTATCTATGATTATCTAAGATATTAAATCCAACCAGATTTTGCTTAAACGACTGCAATTTTTCCATCTCTCTCATCATTCTATTTCAAGTCTTCGCATCATATTCTAAATATATCAATTGGAATTTTTGGGGAAAGTTGACTGGAAAGGATGAGATTGATAAGAAGAAAAATATGAACGCAGAAAAGTAAAGCGTCGTCAATCTATCGATACTCAGTCATGATATCGATTGGCTAACATATCGTTTCAACCGTTAAAATTTTCAGCTCTTCCATGTCGAATATAGGATCGACATCTGGACAGCACGGTGATAACGCTACGCTGCCTCAAATTAGTCGAAAACGTAGTTCACCAAATTCAGGTTATTTTTATCTTACATAATGTAAAATTTCTTAGGAAATGAAGCTAAAAAATAAAAGAAATTGATCATCCTGCTGAACAGCAGCTATTCATTTTCGTTATGTTACAATAAGTTAAATAAGGATCATCGCAATTAATCCTACCAATCATTTTGATAATTAATAATCAGTGCATTGCAGTTTATAAAGATAATGTAGCAGTCCATTACTTTTATGTGAATTTACGTATAATACTGGTCGGTCACGTATAATAATTTCTTTATAACGTTTCACTCGTTGATTAGATTATTTTGTTATTGTTATTGATGGCATGAATCACTTTGTCTATATAGCAGTTTCTACTCGACTTGCCTGAAAAAATTTTAGGAATGTGCTTCCCTTACCGTACTTCATTATTTCCTGATTACTTTTTTCTTATACTATTACGAAATGTTTGAATTGGATTTTAATAGAATTTGAATGATTCTAATCCCGAAATAATACTATTCCTTAGGATGAGGTCATAATTAAAAGATAAATTATGAACAGTTGTTTGATTGTCGTTTTTGTTGACAATAATTTTTGATTGCTTTTAATAAATCTTCAGTAACCGCTTTTATTTTTTTATTATTTTGCTATTGTCTATGGTACCAAAGTGATTAAATTGTGCCGCTCTTTCTCCATTAATCATTTTCGTTAAATAACTTCCGGTCATTGGTCATTCATTCCAGGTTCATTGAAATCAGAAGCTTTGCCAACAACTTCAGTTGCAACTGTGGGTTCTTCTTCGTCTAAACTGCGTCGAGTTATCCATTCATCAGTGGAACAAGTACTTTAATTTCAAAACATACTTATGTTTTGCAAACAGGATGGATCATGTTGCTTGCTCTATTTTCTACATGAGATAAATTGCAGATTCTAAAAAATTAGTAGAATTTCAATTCCTTGATGGATAATCATTCTTTGTTATTTCGTCCTGCAAATTTAATTAAAGAACGCACATAAACTTTATAAGTTGGAAAAATCAGAAAAAAAATTTATTAATTTGTAGAATCCAGAAAGCAGCGATCTGTCTCGACAGCAAAATTCTCATTTACGGGGTACATCTGAAGCGGGATCGGTGGGCGGAGGGAGTGGACGTTCAGGTTCCGGTCGTTCCGGACACGAGAGTATTAGAAGTGAACTGAAATATTTGACAGATTTCTTTCCCGATCAGAATCCAATTGATCGCCGTCTTACCCGTTCTCAGCGTCAGTGTTCAACTCCAGTGTCAAATGTTAGTTTTTCAAATTTGTGTTAGATTTCAACCATTTATTAGTTTCTCTTCAACTTTTTTTTTTTGATTTCAATTTTTATTCTTTTATATTGTTCTAGAAAGAAAAATTGATTTTGTAATTAGGGAAATATTGATTATCATAGATTTCTGGCAATGACTGTTTTTGAAATAAGACTGTTGTTACTGTTTCCGCCGAAGTTATTTATACAAACTCTGTTTAGAACATTATTTAGAATTAAACTAGAATATGATGTTATATTTCTTTTTTTTTTTTCGAATTTTCATTATTTTTACTCGGCTTTGGTCTTGTTGCAGAGTCAGACAACAGACAATATTGACAGTACTGCGCACACTAATAGTGGATCACTACTGGCTGAACAATCAAGGTATAATTTTTTGCTGTTCCTTTCGTAATATTACTTCACGTTCTTCTCTTTCTCCCTTCTTTCGTCATCTCATCTTCCATGTTCATTTGTTGCTGAAAAATTCCATCTACAAACATTGTTTTTCGACTTTTGAGCTACAATTATGACCTTTCTCCTTTGATTATCGATCGCAAGAACATTGGGTGACGGTAATGATTTTTTTTTTTCTTTTTATAAGATTGAATTTTTCATATTTGTTGCTGATGTGTGCTAAATTCTTGAAAAGAATTATGTTGTTCCAGGAGCGCAAAGGGTAGACCACGGACTCGTAAAGGTCGTGCCAGTGTGGCGGGTCGAGTAGCTACCGGAGCGGAGAGCTCACGTACGGCAAATAACAGTGAGCAGCAACCGAGCACTTCGTCGTCAGCACGTACTCGTGCACAAAGTTCAGCAACGGGTCTCTGTCATAGTATTACGTATGTCAATTAAACATTTGAATAGTGGAAATTGTTTTTAGTTATGTCATTTATTTGTTCATTGCTACATCCGTTAGTTACATATGCGTGAATCAGTATATGTGACGTGAATGTGAGCAAAGAAGAAATGGACGAATTGTATTGTTAATTTAGCTATCAGTGATATTGGTAAAATCAATATGATTGACCCGAAATTTAAATTTCATCGTGGCACAAATGTTATGAATAAAATTTGAATAGTATTTTTGCCTCCAATGAAATAATGCTTTATATTATAGACGTTGTGAAAGCACAGCGAATCGTGTTTCACCAGCTTTTGTACAGCAAGGCGAACCAAGTAGTTGTCGTCCGGCTCCACAGTTTGGTGTAGTTGTACAGGTTTGAATTTAATATACTTATTATTTGATTTTTATTTATATGTCAAATTCCAAAAAGTTTCGTAGCTCTATTTCCTTTTTTTTTTCGGGATGATTTGAATGGAGTGGGATTGGAAATTGTATCGATTTTATGTATGACTCATATTGATATATGCATATTGTTGCCAGCATTTACTCATAATATTGATCCAGGACACAACAGATAATGCAACTTCAAATACGATAGCTGTTAGTAACAACGCAACATTGACCGCGCCGACAAACAACAGTGCTGCAACAACGACCACTGCTACAGAACTTTCAAGAGCTGTGCATGGTGATATTAATGCTGCTGAAAGTCCTTCTTCACAGTTTAGAAACTTGCAACGGTAAGCTTTTTATAAAGATTTTTTGAATAATTGCAACGGAGAGCTTTTTATGCGTAGTGTGCTATGTAGAATACTTGATGGAATTTCTCTGAGAAAGTAAAGCTCGCTTAAAGCATTGTTTTGAAATAAATTATGCTGATAGCAATTGATGACAGATATGGCATAATAAAAAATCTGCAAATTTGTGTCATATAATCACTTAATTGCCAAGCACAAAATTAATCATGGATATAGATTATAATTTTGTTATGTATAGTATCTTCATTTTACATTTAGTACTTTCACTTTTATTACAAACGTTTGCTTATTAACTATTAATGACTTAGAAAATGGTGGCTGAAGCAATAGTTTTGACTTATTCAGATCCTGTTTGGATTTTTGAAAAATTATAAACTCGAATTTTACAGAAAATTCTATATGTTCTTGAGATATTATTTTATTCAGATCACAAGCCGTTCATACAGCATCTTCATTTCTGGGTGCGCTTGTACCTCGCGTTCAGCATTTACTTGGTTCAGCACACTCGCATCCTAGTAAGTATTCTTGTTTTTACATCCTTATTTTCAGGAAAGGTTTCTTGTTCTGATATTATCCAACTTATCTTAATTGTTTGCTGATTTTTCTGATCATCACAAGCAATATGATAGTTGAGAAGGGAGAAAAGGAAAGAAATCTCGATATTATGCCAAAAAATAATCGACCAATTTTTTTCTTTGATTTTTTGCCTTGAAAAATGGATTAGCTTTAAGCAATAAAAAAAATCTTATGTTGGCCTTTGATGAATTAAAAATGAAAGTGAAAGACCGCACTTAATTATGAATTTTATCAATTGAAATCGATAACTGTGAAAATGGTTTTTTTTTTTTTTTTTTTTCATTCAATTTGTATTGTTTAATTTACGGATATCATGAACTTTCGGACATTATAACAGAATGCAGTGGATAACTGTTGAAATTTAACAAATTTAGTTATACCAAATTATTCAATTTATTATGAGATGTTCAGTTTCTAATCGAAACGATTATTACACATAACATCCTTAAAGCGTACATAGCCGAATTGAACTGTATTGAACAAATATTTATTTCACTATTGACCAGTGTATCTTATATCATATTGCTAAATCCAGCTATCTATATAACATTTGTGATCATCTAATATTTTCACTTCTATTTCCTATAACCCTGATTATTTATTAGGAATCAATTTTGTTCCATTTTTATCCTTCGGCAAAAGTTTTTGTTATTTGGGACTGTCATGAAACATGTGTATGATTTAATTGTTCAGTTTATTTGATTAGAATTTGATCACATAGGTAATATTCACAAATTGTTTAGATCCGGAGAGTTTACCAGATGGCATTTCAAATATAATTACAGGTCAGGTTTATTTCGCATAGTGTTTATAAAATAAGACAGCAGTAATATAATTTTTTTGCGCTCACAGTGATGCGTAGTAAAAAGTTTTCAAAGATTTGGGGAAAGATTATGCCTGTTGAGAAACTAACTGGTAAAAGGAAAGGGATGAAAGAAAAGTTTTTTTTTTTTGAGCGAAATGATGAAAAAAAAAAGGGTGTAATTTCTCTGCTTTTGTTAAGATAGTTCGATAATGTAAGAATTGGTCCTCGAAAAACAGCTTAAAATTTAAATTTATACTATTTAGAACAACAGCGATTTCCGCATATGACGAATTTATTACATACGCAACAAGCGGTTGGGCAAATTATACGTAAGATAACTTTTATGGAAACAAATTGTGTTTTATAGAAATTTTTCCTCGAATATGATAAGATCGCAAAAAAGGAAATTACTATACTTTTTCACTTCAAAATTTGTTCCAAAATGTAGTTTCATTTCATATTAATCCTAAGTGTTTAGGTGTAAGGAATACAACTCAAGGACAGTTAAACGATTCGTTGAGTTCGGGGAATTTATGGCGAGGAATTGCACACAATTTTCCTTCAAGATTTGGTTTTCCTGGATTTACTGTTGCGGGTAGGGTAAATTCGTGTGATCGGCTACAGTATTTCTTTGAGAAAAAATTTAGTTTCTATAAACATATGGCTATCAAGATGTGGAAAATTTAGTTTAAAGTAACGCTGAATTTACCAACAACATTTATTTCATATTGCCATCAGTGAGTAAAGTAATTAATTGCACCAGCTTAAATATCCAGTAATTTTTTGGGTATATTTGACTATTCCTTTAAACTTTGGATTTTTGATACTTCATAAATTTGATATATCAGAATTTGAAAGCACTGGTTATCAGAGGTGAAAATTTCGTCGAATTATAACTGCGAACAATGAAAGCAATCATTAGTACTTAACTTCAGTTCATTTTTAGTTTATTCTAGTAATGTTCGAACATTTAGGTTCGGATAATCTCTTCCAAATTATGTGCTCCAGAGGTTTGAGACACATTCAACCAGTCGGTGCGGGTAAGATATCTTTCGAAAATAGCCTTTAATATTTTGCTTTATGGGTCGAACTTTATTCTTTGGGTTTGTTGCGTGAATTTTAACTAATTTAGATTTAGGAACTGATAGCCAGCGCCATAGAAATATGGAAATTGTAAATCATGGACAGGGTTTCATTCGTGCAGAAGGTTCGAATTAGATATCATGAGTAATCTTAAGTTTTTTTGATTGTCTAATGGGCTTTGATTCATCTTATGTCAAATCACTATTTCGGTCAAGTCATACCATTATGATTTGGGAAATCCATTTCGGAAGTAGTTGATGATAGCAATACAGTTTTCCTAAGGGTATAATTGCAGGTAGGAATCTAATGGAAATAGATTATAGCATTTAGATATTCCATTAGAAATTGATTTTTTCTTCTGTGTGTTTATTCGAATAAACTTCAAGTTATTTAGATTCCAGACCTGTTCACAGGGTCTTTCTTAGCAATACAAGAGGTACTATATCGCGTCCGGTACCAGTATTACGTAAGTGTATATTTCTTAGCTCCAAGTTCCTTTACCTCAAATTTGTTTTTACAGCCCGTAATAACAACGAACTATACAGATCTTTAATATTGCTGATGGATCCTCGAAAGCTGTCAGTTTATTCCGTCACATTTAAATAAATTGTGTTATGCATTTCGTAATATTTGAAAATTTCTGAAAGTCCCAGATATTGTAGGAACTTAGGATAGAGTTTAGGGATGTTTAATTTTTTCTTTTTTCTTTCTTTTTTTTTTTTTTTTTTTTCGTTTTACAATGGATAAAGCAAAATGAAGTTCGTTTCTATCTGATGACTGATTATGATAATCCGTCATTTTGAGAGTTATTGCAACCTGAACTGCCTATGTTTAGAATCGAATTCTTTGGATTAAGACTAAAGATTCATGATTGGTTGAAAAGATTGAGATAATAACAACATTTTACACAATTGTGACAAAATTGCATTTGCGGCAAAATTCATATATTGATTGAGCACATGAATGACTAGATGTAGAGTTGCCGCTACTACTGCTGTTGTTGCTGTTGCTATTGCTATTAATGCTAATGTTGATAATGTGGGTACATAGAGTGTTTCGAGGGATCAATTAAAGAAATGAATAGCATAATGGATTGTTAAAAAAGCATTTTAATGATAAAATTGGTTTTATTTTGCTAAGTTGCTGTCCAGAAAATTTGAAGCAAGCTGAAAGCATCAATTGTGATGCTATACTACACCTTTGCTTTATCTCAAAATAAGGAATAGCATTAGATTTACAAGAGAAAGTTGGACGGGACTAGAATTGATTCGGGAATACGAGCTTAACAGAAGATTAACAGGCCAATTTTTCTCCTTCCCAAGCATTATTGAGATTTGGTCGATATGCTTCTGGCTTATATATGCCGCTCTTCCTAGAAAGTTGTCGTACTATTCTGTGCCAGGCTATATATCTATTGCTAGGCATACTATCGCAATCGTACTCTGATGTCAGACAAGGTTTAATATTTGTTGAAAATGCTTAAATTCAGCTAACCTTTTGTAATAGTGCAAATAATAGAATAATTGCAACGACTAAGAACTGGAAATTAAAATTACTCGAGAGTTGTTTGTCATATTGCAGGGTGGTGATGGGAAGTTATAGATGAGAAATGAATGAAAGCTTGGGAAGGAAACTTAGATGAACTATTAGATTACATATGTTGCGCTGGCTTACGTCATTTGATCAGATTGATGCATCTTGATGCATAGTCTTTCATTTCAAATATTTAGAAAGTGCAGTATGAAGCGTTTTAGTCTTTTTTTTTTTTTTCTTCTTTTTATAAATATGCTAAATGTGTCACAAAAAAATAAATTTTAATTTAAAATTAGAGTAATTGAGTCTTATAATTTAACTAAGATATGTACAATTCAACTTTGAGAAGAATGAATCAAAAAATGAAAAAGAAATAATATTTCAAAAGGAAAAGAATAAAACGTTTAGAAGGATGCTTGTCAGCTGTTTTAACGTATAGTGATTAATTAAAATGATCAATTGTCGTAGTGTTTTACTTTCCAGCTCTTTAATGTTTTTTTTTTTTTTTTTTTTCGTCTTTCCTATCATTTTACTTTTTT
>KZ270081.1:41342-59659 GCA_002249935.1 Onchocerca flexuosa
TTGAATCGATTAATTAGTTTCCGAGCAATTAATACATATGATTTTGTTATATGATGCAGCATATAATATGGTATATATATATATATATCATTCCTTGTATGTTAATTTGTATATGATAATGTTTAATATACGCATGCGATATACATTATATGTATAATATTCGTGTTACACGTTCTTGTTCTTTATATACATATATTTTGAAATTTATTAGGTCAATATATTCTAAATGTGATGAAAATTTGCCAAATTCTAGAAGATTGATTTGCATGAGAATAATTTTTAATCTCTAAGATAGGTAAAATTGATCTACTTATGTAAAGGAAGTACTATTTAACAAAAGGTCAAATTACCAGTCTATTAAAAGGAAAATGGAATGATGAAAGCTCGAGAAATTTATTGGTAATGGTAGTGTAACAACGGCCTTTCTGTTTCACATCGATCTATTATCTGACTATATCACCTGTTTCAGTTACTGTTATCTGATTGCTATAATCATATCGTTACCGTAATGATAAGATAAATGATGGTAAGGAAGGAGGATGATAGAGGAATTGTCAGTCTTCTTTTTCTGTTAAATAAGAAGATAAGAATAGATACGTTTTGATAAGGATGCTATTGATGTGGATGATTGAAGGGGAATGTTGTATAGAAAGCTATTTCACTCGTATAATCAATCCTCGCTTCCATCTTCTTTTTGAAAGGCGACGAATGATTTAATCCGCTTATTTTTTAAGTTTCTTTTTTTCTTTCTTCTTTTTTTACTTCCTAAAGATTTATCTAATAGGCAGTATCGTAGGATATTAGTTATATTAATTTCAGAACTTATTGTTTCAAATTTCTTGATGTAATTAATGCTTCAAAAATTAGTGAAGCGAATATTTGCTACTATCGTTATTTCGGCGAAAATTTCGTTATTCCGCCTACTGAAAAGTGTGCGAAACTTATCATTTTTTTGAGGCCACTAAATATTTCAGGCTGGAAGTTTTCGTACCTCACCGGTTGAATTCCTGTCTAAGATCTGAGAGCTCAAAAAGAGCTCTTTGAAATTAGAGAGGAAGAGCATGAAAGAAGGAACGAAGGGCAAAAAAGAAGACAAAAGGAAAAAAAGTAATGGGATATATAAACTATTCAGTGCTATTAATTCATTAATCCATCAATTGTCAGATTTATCAAATTTTTGAGAATCTGTGGAGGAAGGGCAACAAGCGGGAGGGTTGGGTAGAAAGTGATCTTTTCGTAGTGTTTGATTTAAACTTGAAACACAACTACTAGAGTGTATCATCGACTACTGCATCGACTAAAATTGTTTATCGTTATCAATAGCTATTATTCAATTAAACAAACAGCCATCTGTTACGGAGCCCATTTCTATTTATATATATTTAATCCTGCTATGATAACATATTTATATGAATATATATTTGAGTGTGTGTGTGTGTGTATGCATATGTAAGTGAGTTGTGTATGATAGTTTATTTATAAAGTTCAGTATTTTCACTTCATGACTGAGTGTTATCGACTTTCTAGTTGGTAAATACAGTACAAGTTTGCAGGTGAGTATCTTCTTTTCAAGAACTTTACACGTAATGATTGGGAAGATTAAAAATTATGAACTATTATTTTGTACAAAACTAAAAATGGAAAGTAACCGTGGAATATAAAAGTGAATGATAGCCAGCTTGATTCTTTACTGGAATCATTACCTTGTTTATTTAGATCTTCTCTGTTGTGTCTCTTTTTTTTTTCTTGAATTTTAATTTTTATATTATGTTTTAAAATATATATATATGCATTAATAGAGTTGTTCGAAGAGAAAATTTTAGATTAACTTTTTATGAAATTGGAAACCACGTATTGAAATGACCCAGAAGCAGGCAATTAATTTCATTCCCCGCATACTATTGGAAAGAGTACTCGTTTGTTCGTAACCAAAGACCGATGTCATTTTTATGAAACCACCTCTCCCATGGTATTAATTTGCTTGTCATCAATTATATTGATCGATTAGATGTTATTTCAGATGCACGAGTTGTATCAATAATGGAACGTTTGCGTTCCACAAATGAACTTAGTCAACTGGATGCAGCTACCGAATTGGCCGATATGCTGCTTTTGGGTAACGAAGAAAGTCTTCCGAATTTACCGATTAAAGATATCGTTCATGCTCTCATTATATTACTTCAGAAGGAGCATAATTTCGTATTGGTAAGTTGAAGTTTCGATTCATCAGAATATTTTACTGTAAATTGTAGGCCGATAATATCGAAAGCCTTGTTTGGCGCGACGATATTCGTTCTCTACAGCAATATACAATTATACCAGATCGGTAAATGCTTTGTATTTGATGCTGGATGACTATAATCAAACATGAAATCCGAGTTTTGCTAAATTACTGGAATCAATCTAATAGATCAAAAACGGTACAATGAGTTCATAATAATTTCAAATATTTTTTTTAGATGCTTACGGCTGCAAGATGCATATCAAATATGTTGGAAGCTTTACCACGGGCATTACCGGTTGTTATCGATACAGTGCCACATCTTCTTGAAAAGGTTACTATTATCTGAATTTATCTTGTCCGAAACATTTCAATTGTTGTTTCAGTACAAAAAATTAGGCAATTCTTTCGAATAGGCTTATTGAAGTTAATTCTTTTTTTTTCACCAAGATAAATTTGGAATATTAGAATATATACAGTATGTTATACTACAGTATGTCATACTGCATAGTATACGGTATGTTATACTGCATAGTATACTGTAGTATTCCAAATCTACTCCGGTAAAGAAAAAAGCCATAAACATATTTTAACGATTATAAAGCATTAATGTGCATATTGGTACCATATTAAACTTACTGTGCTACATTCCTGATAAGCTGAAATAAAGTGATTGTATAAGTTTAGTAGAAACTGCATTTAAACTTATAGATATCTATCTCAATAAGCTACGGAAAACTTTGATAAGTAAGTTTATTAAAATTTTTGATACCTTATTGAGGTAGGTATCCACAGGTTTATTTTAAATTCTCGGGCCAGAATTTAAATAAATTACTAAGAGTTTGATAATATTTTTTCTTTTTCAGTCATTATCACTATAAAAGTAGGCATAATAGCTTTTTCACTATTTTGCTGCTGTTTTGACATCAGAACTATAATTATCAGTGCAATGTAAACAAGCAACACTGAAATTCTTTTTCTTCCCGATTTTTCTAGTTTTTATTGTTCCCTTATTATCTTAACGAAGAACAGGATAATTTCAGAGAATAGAAAATATTAATCCTAGATAAATTTTTTGCTATAAAATTTCTTTCAGTTGAAACGTATTGAATGCATTGATGTAGCGGAACAGTCATTAATGGCGTTAGAAGTAATGTCAAAAAGAAATGGGAAAAATATAATGTCGGCTGTAAGTTTCTTATATACTGACGCATACTTGTTATCTGTTATTATTTAGTGTATGGTAATGAAATATAAGTTTTGAGCTTTTTTTATATCGCAGTATTTTCTGTTCGACATTGAAAAATGGCAATCTCACCATCTGTCAAATTGAAACAGATTTCTATTAACATGGCAGTGACGAGTAAGAGAATAAGCGAAAGGCAGGAAAGGGTAGTATTGATAATTATTTAAGGTAATGAAAAAACTGAAATAAAAATGATTCAGTTAGATATAGTGAATAGTTTAACCCTCAAATTAATAATATATAAAATTAACGTTTGAATAATTTTTAATCTTAAATTTTTTTTTAAATTTAGGGTGGTATCGCAGCGACGATATCACATGTTGATTTTTTCTCCGTTCCATCACAGCGTTTGGCATTTCAAATAGCTGCTAATTGTGCTACATATGTATCAGCTAATGATTTTTCTCAAGTCCGTGATTCATTGGCTGATCTCACTCAGCGACTGTTAATTGAGGTGAGGCTGATAAGCTTTTTTTTCAGAAATTTGTGACAGAAGATAGGAATGCATAAAGAGAAATTTTGTCGCAATTCAAGTTCATAGAAAAACGGCGAATTTTCATTCGAAAAAGAGTTGAAAAAAAAATTTTATATATAACTTTAATTAATAATTCTTTTTAATTAAAGCCATATATGAAATATTTTCTTGAACTGATCTTGTAAGTTGTCATCATTTTCCAGGATAAGCGATGTCTGGAATCAGTTTGTGTATTATTTTGCCGTCTTGTGGACAATATGCGTAATCATGCTGATAAATTGCGAGAAATAGCGGGTCAAAATCATGCACTGTTAAAAAATGTACAGCAATTACTTTTAGTACAGCCTTGTGCCGTAGGTCCGAATACATTCCAATTATTGATACGAATGTTGCGTTCAATGGCTTCCAGGTGTAGTGATCTGGCAGTTGCATTAGTTTATATGGGTTAGTCTATGTTTTTTTTCTTTTTTCTTTTGCTTCGAAGAAATGAATGGAGATTGCATATAAATAGATACATTTGTATTAATGGATGCAGACTGATGGATATACCAATTCTGCAATCGGTTGATCAGATAACTGAATTAATAAAGAACTTAATTAATTATTGAGGATCAGGATGAACTTTAGATTTTTGTCATCACATTTGTTAATTTATCTTTCTAAAGCATTTTTTGCAGATTTTGCTAGAACTATCAAATTTTTGATTGTTGGATCAAAGGAGGGTGATCACACGGCGTTTGAAATTGTCGATCGTCCACCACAGCACTTGCAAGAACTAGTTTATCTAGCTGGGTAATTTTTATCTTTTTTTGCTTCATTTTTTCTAATTTTATTTATTTATTTATTTATTTATTTTTTTTGTCTTGAAAATTTGATCTCTTTAATACAACAAATCTCATCTATATAATCTTAATAAAAATTAATGTCTTGTGATCAGAAATATCACTTATCACATATTAAAACAATTGGTTCAGTTTATTTTACATATTGAATCTTATATTCCAGAATACGAGAAAGTTTATATTATTTGTATCTAACGATATGTAACTTACTCTAGAGAGCTGTCATCATAGAAAAAGTGGTCTTGTTTGATAGGTTTATCGCAAAGAACGCAGCATGTCAATTATATTAAATTTTTTTCTTTTAGAGAACTGATGCCTCGTCTACCGGTTGATGGGATATTTGAAATAGATAATGTAATGCTACGTTCACATGGTGCTTATTATGATTTCCAACCGACATTATGGTATTGGAAGGATGATTCCAATCAGTGGTTACCGTTTACTCATTTCGATTCACGGCTTATAGAGGTATCCATCATACTGTTTCTTTGACAGACATTAACCATTTAAACCCATATATAAATTTACATAACAATCGCCCATCATTTTTTAATGAGAAACCAATTTTGAGAAAACTATGTGTATTACTTCTCTTATTAAAAATAAGAGAAGTGATGCAACTTAGTAACTAAATATGTAAACATTCGTTTTTTTTTTTTTTTTTTTTTTTTTTTTTTTTTTTTTTTTGATTTTTAAATTTTTTTTTTTTTTTTTTCTTATTCTTTCTTTCTAAAAAACTGTTATATTTTCTTTTCTAAAAAACATCAGTCATTGTTGATAATTAAGACTTGAATAAAAATTTTTTCATATAGCTTTGTGAAATTATGTATTTTATATAGATGGCATATACAACAAGTGAAACGGAAGTAAATCTTCAAATTAATGGAAATGTTTATAAAATCGATTTGCAACGAATGGTGCAACGAAATCATACGTCGGGTAAGGAAAGAGCTATACAACGGCGAGCATCCGTTTTCAGTAAGTTTTATTGGAATTTTGATATTTAAAGCTTTAATGAAGTTTTGATATTTATTTAACAGATTCGGTTCGTGAATTATTGGATTCGAATGCTTTGTGCAAAATATTCTCTAATGAAACTGTGGTCACATGCTGTAATTTGATAGATCACATGATAGAAACAATGACTACTCGCACTTCGTTTCTTTACATTTTTGACGTGCTTAGTCTTTATAGATCGATCGATTTCAGCATTTAGTTATTAACCATTAAACATATTGATTATGCAAGCAGTTTAGATGGTCTTATCGAATTATGCACTCAGAAATATTCGAAACGTAGGTAATAAACATGTCTAATACTAAAATATACTTAATACTCCAACAGTTATTTTACAGAAAGTAAAACAGTATCTCTAGAAGATGATCGTCGTTTGGAATTGATGAAAACAGAACCAGTACTTCTAGAACAAGTTGTGCAGTTACTTCTTCCAATATTAGTAGAAATCGATGGTAGTTCAGTGAGTTCTTTTTTTTTTTCGTTATATTATTTTATTATTATTATTTCCTTTCTTTTTTTTTTTTTTTTTTTTTTTTTTTTTTTTTTTTTTTTTTTCATGTTTGCTGAAAATTTCGATCGGTTTGAAGCAATTTCTGCATTTTTTCTTTCCAGAGTGGCCCAGCACTTCGTTATGAAAGCTTGCGTGTGACTTTAAGAATGATTTATCCATCCGATGTAAGAGTATTGAAAGATATTTTGGCAAATCTTCCCCTTTCTGGACATATCGCCAGTGCTTTGGCTAGTTCACGAAGTAAAGATCTTTGTGTTGTGGCATCGGCATTGCAGTTAGCTCATCTGCTTCTGGATAAATTTCCGGACATGTATGAGCCATTATTCAAACGCGAAGGTTGGTTTAACTTCTCTTTTTACTTATCTTAATATTTATTTGATTTCGAAAGTGGGAAAGGATAGGCAGTTTGTGTACAGCATCTTTTTTTTGTTGGTTGAAATAGATTTTGCATTCATCATTGTTTAGCAGTGACTTTCTTACTGTGCTGAACTTGACCTTTTTTACTGGAAAGAAGAATTGTAGAAAAAAAAATGTAATTACTTTTTTATTTTTTGTCAGATAATGAAAAGATGTCGTGATTATTATGATTGGCATTTTTTATAACGGTTGAAATTTGAAGGTGTTGCACATGAAATAGAAAAACTGTCCAAAATGAAGTTTGAATCACCAGTATCAGCTCCATCGACACAACCAGCGATAATGGCTTGTGAACAAGATAATGCAATTGCTACTGTCGGGACCCGGACGCGAAGTGGCCTGAAAACGCGAGCATCGTCGGAAATGACAGAAGGTGCATTATCAAATAGTAAAAGATCTTTTAAATGATTTTTCACCGTAATATAAATAAAATGCGAAATGACAATCATGTTTATTTTCATTTAATGTGATTGTTATTACGCATATACCATGACTGATTAAAATCTGGATAGAAACTATGAAAAAATTGCGATGTGTCACCGAAAATTATTAGCAGATATCAACATCGATCACCAAACTACACGCCGAGCAGAGCATCAGAGTTGTCTTATTATTCAATATGCACGAATATTTACAAAGAAATGATGGTAATATAATTTATCAGTCTGTATGAAATTCAAAATCTGAATGGTTTCAGCTAAACAGAGTACAAGTACAAGAACTCGTAGTATTACGCAGTTGGCAGTATCTACTGCGGAAGCAGGTCCAAGCTCAAGTAATGCTACTCGTGTTATCGTTTCACCGAATGGTGGTCGCCATCGCCGTAAAACTTCACCGGAGAGGTTTGAATCCTCTCTCTCTCTGTTTCCCTCTCTCTTTGATTTTGCTTTTGTTACAAATTTGACGATGCGGAATATTTCATGTGCGAGATATCTCGATAGAATTAATTATGGGGAATTTTAAATCAATTATAAAGTGATACAGTTTCAATAGATTCTGCCTTTGAACAGTTTTGTTTATAACAGTTTTCTGAATGTCTGGAATGTAATTCACTCATATACACTTGCCAGCCATTACAGCAAATATATTTCACTGTTTACATTTCACATTTTATTCAGTCTCACATTTTTGAATGGATTGTAATAACTTGTCATAGATCATTGTCCGTCCTAGTTTTTTGAATAATCTTAGCATCATAATCATGTCACCAAGCCAAAACTTGCATAATTTTAGAAATAATTCAATCACTGTGTCTTTTGAATTTAACTTTTTCAAGTAGTTGGACTTCTTTTTCATTGCCATGAGGAAAATTAGAAAATTCTTTACTTTGAAGCATATCAAAATTATGTCACCAGGATTTTTGAATTGGGTAGAGTATGTAGCAGAATACTTTTATCGATTTATCTCTTTCGAATGAGATTCATAATTCCAAGCATTCCAAATCTAACTTGCAACTGTTATGCCATTCTTTTTAATCGATTTTTCAAGTAAACGATTGTTGATGAAATTCTATACTATTGTAGAATAACAATTAGATATCTTCGATCAGTATTTTTTAGTAAAATTTATACGCATGGATATGATAATATTGCCTAATTGCAGTCCTATATCCCGCAAGGAATCACGTCGTAAAACAACGCCTTCGAATTTTCTTCATACATTACGCTTACCATCATTTCGCATGCCGGGCACATCATCATCAACTGGACATTCGCTACATGATAACACACCAAATAACACGCTCTCATCATTTTTTACTGCTATGGGCCAATCTCAAACAACATCCGTACATCATTATCCCTCAGGTATTTTGTTATTATTATCCGCTCTCATCATCCCCCTTCATGTAAAATTTTTTCTTTACCCAAACTTTCAAGATAAATGGCACACAATTTGTAGTATATGTATTTTTATTAATGATTAATTGGGAATCTATTACTCTGATGCTTTGGCTCAGTGTGAGTTATATGTGATCATTTGTTAATTTGTCCAATATTCTTGGGCAGTTCCAGAATGTTCTCGTAATCTTGTGTTTGTAAAGGATATATTTTGTGGAATATCAGGATTTTTATTTATCGTATTTATTTTAATCGGCATTTTAGGATCTGGTAGTTCGTCAAGTGCACCATGTTCAGCTCATACATCGCGTGGGCGTATTTCAACATTCGCACCCTCAGCTGCCATGGGAAGTTCATGTTCGGCTGTTTTGATGCAATCATCATCTACTGGTCATAGTTCATTTACAGTGCCATTATCATCTACTAGTGGATCTGCCCTAAATCATCAGCAACGTGAAATAATCCGCCAGTGGATACGTAAAGAAGGTTTGTCATTTTAACAAGTGATGTCTGTATATTTCGGTTATTGGATCATACTAAACATAATTTGAAGCAGCATGTTGAACTGAATTTATTTTTTTGAAAACTTCGCTAATGGATATCAGCATCTAGACTATTGAAAAAGATTATTCTCATCTTTTTATTTTACCAGTTTTGATTTATTTTTTCAATTGTTCAAACCGGTAGTGCTCTTTTTTTATGATATTTTTTGCTGTAACAGTTAAAGTGACATAAGGTGCTGAAAGTTGAAACATCCGGACGTTCTTTCTATTTTAGCCGAATATTTGATGCAAATGTATTTTTCAACACCATCGACTGGCATTGACGGTTCAATTCCGTCACTTTTAAGTCGTTTGACAACTATTGCTACATCTCTTGCAAGTGAGAAAGATGTTGGAAGTGCTGCACTTATTGGATTTAAGGTGAATTTGTTTCTTGTAATAATGGGGAGTCACCGTTTTGATTTATCGAACATATGAAAAGAATGAAATTTAAGAGATTTAAGGGAAAACAGTTCGATCTAAGAAATGTGCCAATGTTTAATTTATAGTTTTGTTGTTTGCAGACTATTTTACTGGAAAACGATGTAAGCGCCTTTGAATTGAATCATAGTGGTGTACTTACTTCCCTCTGTAAATATATTACGAGTTCCTCACCAACATATCAACCACCGCGTAAACTTCGTCTCAAACGTTTTGTCGCGGTTTTTATGACTCTCACGGTACATTTAGTTGCTTATTAATGCTACAAATTATATATTTTCTAGTAGAAAATGACATAAGATATTAAGACTGTTTCAAGCTTTAGGAACACTGTAGTATTAAAGTAATGTATGAGAAAAATGGTTTTTTTTTTATTTTTTTTTATTTTCACTATTATTGAGTAAAGTATTCAGTAAAGGAAATATGATGAAATAAATATGGGTTTATATAAACAATGAGTATATTATCTTTAATGTTGATTAGATTGTTTGCAATAAATGAATTATATTATTTAGGAGAAATTATTTGTAGATATAACATATGTGAATTATCATTATGTTAGATCGTAGCCTTTCTGTGGAATTATATCTGCTAATGCTTTAAATAATTTAAGTAGTTATTGTTACTTTTCATTGGGCAAAAATATATTTTCACGATTTTTTTTTTAGCCGGGTAATCTGAGACCTGCAGATGAATCAGATTGTTGGGCAGCTTTCGAAACTCTTGTAACAAAGCTGCTCGCATCAGTAGCACAACATGAACAGTTCCAGGTTTTTTTTGTTCTTTACATTTGGAATTATCTTAACTAAAATGGTCGTTAGATGATTGAATTTTCTAACTAATAGGTGGATCTGTTAATACATAAATCGAAAAATTAGAAGAAATGGCGAGTATTTCTAGAAAATTGGTGTTCCATTATCACATTTGAAAAGTTACTCATCCGTTATGATTAACTTTTTAAACCTAATATCTAGAATTTAGCTTAATGTAATGGAATTGTTTAATTGATTTTATACCATCATTTATTTAGTAAAGTTGCCGAAATATTTTTTTTTCAGGTAAAAGTTACTGATATGGGTGGAATCGTAACGGGTAGTTCGGGAGGAGCTTTACGCGGTTCACAAGCGTTACGTTTCTTCCAAACTCATCAAATTCGTGTATGTTTATACTGTAAATTGACATTTGCTATGCTTCTTTTCAATTTTTAAATCTGCATGAAAATTCGAGTATTTGGGAAATAAATATGTCTTTTTTTTTTGTTTCAGTGTAATTTGAAACGACATCCAACTTGCAAGGATTTGAAAGAATGGAGACATGGACATGGTTCCATAAAGGTATTTTTACTAAAGAAAAAAATCTTACTAATAATAGAGGCAGAATAGATTATTAATTAGATGATACTGACATTTGAGATAAATAATTATGAACAGTTGATGCTGGTACGATATTAGAAACATATTTTATTGAATGATCTGATAATTTTATTCATAAAGATGAAAATAGCATTTTCTTGTGCAGGTAGATCCGTTCACTTCAATTGCGGCTATTGAAAGATATTTGTTGGATCATGGGATCGGTTACGTGCGTGCGGAAGATTCATCCGGTGATGAGGATGGCAGCGATGATGATGAAATGCCTTCTGTAAGTTAATCATCAGAAATCGAATGATTTCGGGTTATTTTAAAGATTAAATTTAATTTAAAGTTGAATTGTAGGAAGGATCGGTATCAGGTGGAAGTTCTCAGCCCAGTCGCATAGAAATCTTAATTAATGATGAAAAAATTCCAGGACATATGTCCATTTTGCAGGTCTTTTCATATATTTTTTTCTTTTTTTGTTTTTTACTTCGATGCAAATTTTAGCAAGTTTTCTTCAACTGAATCAAATTTTTTTCGTTTTTTAGAATTGCTTGCTTACCTGCTAAGGTATGTGGACTATCATGCTTAGGTAGCATTGTCGATATGTGAACATTCTCAAAATAAAATAAAAAATAATTAGTGAAGACCATTTGCTTTTTATTTTGCAGGCATTAAGGCAATTTGGACAAGTAAACCTGGGTGATAATATGGATCACTTTGCGGTTGCAACTGGTATATGGGTGAACACCCATACCCTCTATTATCGGGCTGCTGCGTCATTATCATCTGAAGCTCCCCAAGAACTAGCAACGGCAACATCCACAGCCAAGTCATCTTCTGCGAAATCCGAAAAACGAGAAAAACGGCCAAAGATCGACGAAAAACTATGGATCGGTTAGAGCTTGTATTTTTCATTGAATTTAATTTCAAATTAAATTTTGAATGACAACACAGTTTTTCAACGATTCATTTTTTTGTGGTAATACTTTTGTACAAATGATTTTCCGTAAAAAATTTATGGTTAAGTTTTAATGGCGCAGATTGATTGTTACAGCCTGTTAATTGATTGTGCTTTTTTTTTCTTGGTTTAGCTCAAATTTTCTATCTACATCTTATTTTGTTGTTTTTTTAATTCTTATTTTTGATCTAGTTTAAGATCAGATTTGATTCAGGAATTTCAAACATCAGAGATGCATTTTTATTTCCCCTTGATTGCAGTTTTAAAAGTTTAAACTGTGAATTTGTCGATTGCTGCGGTTATAATGAATTATTCAGAAGGGGAAGTTCCGGTTGGCGAATGTCCATTGGATCCGTATCTGACGAGTACGTTGCCGGTCGATATAGATGATCCTTGTGTGCCTTCTCTTGTTCTTCTTCGATGCCTTTACGCTCTCAATCGTTTTTGGTGGAAACTGTTTGAGGACGAGGATGTACCACCTACCAGTCATGCACCACTTCTGCCGAACACGTATGTGTTTTTGTTATACATAGATGAGAACTGAGAAAAAAATAATAAATCGATCTATGGCAGAGGAAAAGTTAGGGGACGATTCGCAAACAATATCTCATTATCTCCAATACAAGTTTCTCCATTTGTATTGGAAATAATGAAATATTTTGCTTTGATGAAAGTTGAATGCTTACAACTTAAAATGGATATTTTATTTAGAGCTTTTCATTCGTCAAAACTTAATGCGAAAATGGGACGTCAGTTATCTGATTTCTTATCCGTTGCGACTCAACAAATACCCCAGTGGACTGGTGATTTAATCAAAGCAGTGTGAGTTATCAACCTTGTTATTTTTTTTTTCTTTTTAATAATAAGATTGGATTTCACCAGTCGTTTATGTAAACAAAGTTTCTTAAAAGAACATGACCATTTCTTCAATATTGTAGAGAACTAAATAGATAGTATGTAAAATCATTGGCTAAACAAATGAATAGAGTTATTTAATAAACTGACATCGTGAGGTTTTTTTTTTTCGGAACAGCGAACAATTACCCCTTTGGATATCATGTTTGGGACAATTACTCCTTTATCTACAGTGAATGATTATAGCTCTCCAATTTTTATGAAGAAGATTCATCATTTTATTATATTTTATGAAATTTATTGTTACAGGCCTTTTATTTTCACATTCTCATCCCGACGCAACTATCTGTACTGTACAGCTTTTGGACGTGACAGGGCTCTTATGCATCTCGTCAATCAAACGGATGGTGGTCAGAGTGATGGTGAAAGTGGACGTCTGACTCCACGTCTTGAAAGACGTAAGGTTTCGGTGCGTCGAGATGATTTGCTTCGTCAGGCGGAACAAACTCTTCATCATCTTGGAGGCAGTCGGTTAGTGATGCATAAATGACTCCATTGTATATTTTGTATTTTAACTTTTTTCTAGTGAATAAAATATTTCCTACTTCAGAGCAATGCTCGAGGTTGGATTTGAGGGAGAAGCAGGTACTGGTTTCGGTCCAACATTGGAATTCTATTCTACTGTGTCACGCGAGATACAGAAATCATCACTACGTCTTTGGCATGGTCGTACCTTGTCTGCCGCTGCTGATGGAAAAGGTAATTTATTTTGCGGATATTTGGTTGATTGAACAGGAAATTATTACTAAATTATTACTCAATCATTCAGATTTTAATTATGCTTTAGATTTCCGGTTATTTAAATAGTATGTATATATTTCAGATGGCCCAATGACGAATTATACTACAGCATCTGCTGGTCTTTATCCCGCGGTTTTTTCTTCACAAAGTGCCAAACAGCGTGATGCTCGTTTAAAGAAATTCGAATTTATTGGACGTTTATTAGCTCAAGCCTTAATTGATTCACGTATGGTGCGTATTTTGTTGTGAAATGTTTATTTGATTAATAAGAAATAGTTATTGTTAATTAGCTGCTGATGTAAGGAGATTAGATTAAAGTTATCGAATGATCAGTAGACAAGATAGTTTTATCTTTTAAATGATGAACAATTTTTGGAATAACAGCGTTACACAGTCGACAATGTTACATCACTATAAAATAGGTTTTATGCACGAATGATTTCGTTCTGTATGTGGGACTTATTTTTAGCTGGATATACCGCTTAATCCAGTATTTTTCAAATGGCTTTGCGGCGAAGATAAGATGTTCAGCTTAAGTGATATGGAAATTTTCGATAAAAGTTTATACCAGTCATTACGCGCCTTGATTCTTACGGATCCAAATGATTTCGATTCACTCGAGCAGGTAAAATTGTAAACGATATATTCGTATTCTGCTTAGTATGATATTATTGATAAAGGTTATAGCTATTTAAGTTACTTTAATCTTTTCAGGTTTCTTTATTTTATGATATCATTTATTTCGATTTACTAATCAATTGAAAATAAAGATTTGCTGAATTGTGGCTAATGTTCCTTTTTATTAATTTACTTTATGTACTGTAATTTGGGATGCTCAAAGTGAAATTTAAGAAAATGAAAATAATTAAATCTAAAACCTTCATGTTTACATTTTATTTTGGCAATTTTGATGTGTTTGCTTGCAGTATTTTACTCTACCGGGTGATGAAAATTTCGAGCTTATTAAAGGAGGAAAGAATCGCCTGGTGACTAGTTCAAATGTAGTTCAATTCGTCAAGGTTTTTTTTTTTTTTGTAATTTCATCCCCATTTTAAATTTTCTTTACTTTGACAAATCTGTGAGAATGATAAAGGTTCCGTTTCTTTCTTTTTCAAAATTTGTCAAACTCGCTGTTGTTAATAAAGCTGCTCCATTACCATGAAGAGTGTCTACTCTGTAGGTTATCCAGAAAGTTAAGAGATTATACGCTTTTTAAGATCGTATTCTGGAAAAGAACAAGATAATCATTCATTTGTTGTTTTTAAATCAAAGCAAACAATAGTGAAGTAATGTATTTTTGCAGTTTTGTTTTTTTGATATGTTAAGGTGATGAATCATTTTTATTATATTTATATTCACGTTTACTTTATGCCCGTTAGAAAATGAAAAATATATATGGTTTTAGTTGGTAGCTCACTGGTTGTTGGTCGAAGGTGTACGGCGTGAAATGGAAGCTGTTCGTAGAGGCTTTGAAACAATTATCAGGATAGACGATTTAACATCTTTCACTCCAGACGAGGTTGTCTTACAATTTAATACTGCGATTTCTTCCATTACTTTTATAACTCATTATGATATTTAATAATTAACCAACCTGATATTTGACAGTTATTCAGTCTTGACATTACATTGGATAAATAAGATTATTCGTTTTCGCCAACCAAATCTTGGTCATTAGAAAACCACGTTTTTGATAGAGCGAGCAGATTCGTTTAAAATAGCAGAAAATGAAGCAGTAAACAACGAAGATTAATTGATTAAAAAAAGATAGTGTTCGTAAGCATTATGGATGAATTAATCCATTTAACTTTTTTTTTTTTTTATTTTTTATTATAAATGCCGATTTATTGCAGATGGAGGAACTATTTTGTGGTTGTTCGGAAGAAACTTGGAAACGTACTTGGAATGAATCAACATTACAGTCAGCTATAAAACCAGATCATGGATATACACATGATAGCGACCAGATACGTTGGCTTATACAGATGCTCGCCTCTTATGATAATCAGCAGGTTTTGTTGCTTTATTTCTAACTAAAATATTATCGCTTATAAATAATGAGTAGTATTTTTTATGCATTAGATAACGAATCTACAGAAAATCGTTTCCTAAAGAATAGCTAATTTAGAGTATTATTTGCTACAAAGAATAAAACTTAAAGATTGACATCTGCGAAATGTCAGTGCCACGATATAAAATGTTTTGAAATATCAAACAAATTCAGTTTATCTAATCTTTTTTTTTTTTTGGAAGGAGAAAAAAAATTTATGAAAATCGATTAATATCTGCAGTAAAATAATTTATATATAGTACTATACTTCCTCTTAATTTCCATTATCACTGTTGTTTAAGGTTTTATAAAGAAAGAAAAATCCGACTCATATTTAATCCAATAAATGAAATAGCGATCAGATAACAATTTTCGTCATTCGGATTGATAAATTGTGTTATGGCAGTTTTTGTATTAATAATATACCCGGAAATAATCTCGAAGAATCGAATAGAATGATTTTCGGTTTTTTAAATGGTTTTTGACAAGTCCTTTCTTCCATTCTTGGCATTTTTTTTTTTTTTGCATTCATTTATTTGTATTTATATTTATTTATTTATTATTTTTCAGCAAAGGAAATTCCTGCAATTTGTAACGGGTTCACCAAAACTTCCAGTTGGCGGTTTTCGTTCATTGAATCCGCCGTTAACAGTTGTGAAAAAATCGGGTTCATATGCGAATGGTGATGATGAACTTCCATCAGCGATGACCTGTTACAATTATTTAAAAATTCCCGCATACAGTAGCTATGAAGTATTCCAGAAACGTTTTGATGTAGCACTGCGTTTCATCTACAGTTTTCATCTGACGTAGTCAAAATTTCCTTATCAACTTTGGTTCGTTATATTGTCAGTACTTTTTCATGGTATAATTCATCGTTCCTACCACCTTTTTTAAGCAATGTTTTTGAATTATTATTTTTTTAACTTTCTAAAATCGATAATATCTTCTTTCAGTCCATTGTTCCTCTGGGATAACTGGTTATCATTATGTTGAGTTTTTTCTTCCTGATTTTTCTCATTATCTGTATATTTCTGAAAATTTTAATGAAAGGATCTTTATTTCATATATTTCGCGGTGGACTAATTCAACTGAATTTGAATAATAGTGGCAGTCTTTGTGACGTATAAAAATTATTTAGAAATGGTGGTTCAACAATCGTAATATTTTGGTATGTATTGTCGTATCATTTGCGTATTATCATATTCTGTTTATGTCATTTCAATAATTTTACGTGTATCGTTTTTTTCTTCTTGCTTTTGATGAATTTCTGAGCTTTCTGTTAGTGGTGCTTCCAACTGTGAATTTTGATTGATTAATCAAACGATTTTAATAGAATGATTGGGCCTAATCTCACTATCTTTCGTCATCATTTATTTTCATTCCTTATTTGTTTCCAAGATATTGAGATTCTCTTAATATTCTAGGCGGTTTTGAAATTTCGAAATTTATAAAAGTAGTTTGAATTGTTATCGAGTCTTTGCTGTTAAGTCTAAAGTTTTAATATGCCATTACATTACGGGTTAATTTTTAGGTTGAGAGGTTTTAGGGTTGTTTTTTTCATTCCTAACATAGATGAACATAACATCTTACAAGTAGTAAGCGTCATCTATAAATTTTAGGATTGATAATGGGATATTTTTTCTTGAGTATTTACTGCAAGATCAAATTTACGGTTTTTTAATTTTAAGTTCCTCAAAATACTTTTCGAAAATTCTTTCTCCCTAAGAATGTTAACATTTTTGGATTGTTCAAAAATAGCGCAATAAGATTTAGATAATTTTATTAATAATCCTGAATTTGGTGATAAGAGTTATGCGATATAAAAGAAGTGACGCCTTCATTTCTTTATTTATGCATTTCTTTTTTACGTTTTATTACCAATTTCCTTTTTTCTCAATAACATGAATTGTATACAAATATGAGAGATGAATATAGGAACTTGCTGAGATATCATTTCTCTATGAATACTATTGAAAATGGAAGAGTGATAACTTTTGATTTTAATCATTTCTGTGCAAAATTTATATTGTATATCATTATTATTGTTGTATGAACAGTATCTGTAACAGCAATCGTTAATATACTCTTTTTATATGCCACATTTTTTTTTTCTTTTGGCTTTTATTCCTTAAATTGAATTTGTCCAAGAAATATTTCTTTTTTTGTGATTATTCGCTGAATGGAATTAAACACTTTTTTCTTCTCTTCTCCAATAATACGTGTATATTGCTGACGTGAGTGACGTAAATTACGTAAGCTATTATTTCTTTCTTCTCTGGTATATTGTTTGAGATGTTATGGCCAGCTAGCCATTACTATTAAATTAACTGACAAATAGTCTGATGCAGGTATATAACTTAGGTAACTGAAAAAAAGTTTATCACTAAAAAATTTGTATGTTAACATTAATCACAATAATAATAGATCATTCGTTAAATCAGTGATTGAAGCATTGTAGTTAATATCTGAGATATTTGGATGAAGCATTGTAGTTAATATCTGAGTCCGCAAAGCAAGCTATTGATTATTTCCTCCACTTTTGTTTTTACGAACATTTAAATTTTTATTTGTATGGATTAGCTGGACCAGCTATGCGAAGTATTATTTTATTAAGTAGTGCTACGTGAAGCGTGGCCAAGTCTCGCTAATCTATATAAGCAAAAATGTAAACGTTTGTTTGAGATCTTAAATCTCCGAAAGTTCTTAACCATGCACCTTATCTATATAAAAACACGCTCCGAT
>KZ270082.1:0-11189 GCA_002249935.1 Onchocerca flexuosa
ACATGTACATTATTTATATTAAAAATCTTAATATCGGAAAGTCTTTGACATATTGCTTTGAAATTTTGACACAAAGTTGCAGTCGAATACGCGCATGTTTTTAAATATTCATCCACTGATTTGAAATTTTTATACGCATTGCATTCGAATAGGCAAACACTTTTAAACAATTAAGGCGAGAAATTCAAGCTTTTCGTTTGTTTTTTGCTTTATGAGAAACGTGATTCGTTAATTTTTTTATTTGTGGGGAATGTAGTTGCATCGCACAAATGTCGAAGTCAAGATAGTATATCAAATGTTTCGTTCAAGCAATTTAAGAATTATAAGATTGACAATGAGCTTTGTTGATCGTGAATGCAAATGTCTATCAAATTGGGAATTGCAATCTCTTCAATTGAAATGGCCCAGAAGCTTCAATAGTTTATCTTGCGCTATTTTAATTTTCTTAATTTCAACAACTTGCGAAAAAAAAAAAAAAACACTTTTGCAAAAAATTTCCAAAATGCCGATTAGGCTTCCGAAAAAGAAAAAACCATGCAATGTTTAGGGTTAAAATGGAATATTAAACATTTTTATTTCCTTTATTTCAGAAAAATTTCAGTACAATATCGATTTAATTTCGAGAAAAAAACTTTAGAGACAAATTAAAGGAACTGGTTGAAATTTCACAGAAAATTCTCTGAGTATCAAAAATCTCGACAAATGGAACGGCAAATTACTAAATGTTTAGAAATTTAAAAACCAATAAAAGCATTTCAAATGTTCCTCGATTTATCACTTGTAAAATGCATTCTTTTCTTCTTTAAGTTCTAAAATTTACGATACATTTAGTTTATATACTACTAAATTTTTTTAATAAACTTTCTCAAATAATTTGAAACCTAAGCAGTTGAAAATTAACTAAAATATATAAATATTAACAAAATTATGCATATTTATGATTACAGTTTGAGTCCGCAGTTTACTGCTGCAGGCTTTTTCAGTAAGAAAGAAGTAACTGCACTAAACGGAACGAAAATTTTTTACGATCATGTAAAGTCAAGCTTACAAGACGAAAGGAATGTGTTGTGCCGCCGGAAAAATTAAACTACCTCAACTTGAAGAACCATCAGAACCATTAAGAACTTTGCTTGCCAGATATATCGCCGAATCAAAGCATTGGTTATCTAAAATTAGAATATTCAACTCGTGTTTCCAAATGATGTCGTTCGGCGCAGAAATTATAATAACATTATTTATGCCAGCTTTCAAGTGAAAGACGAATGTTTGATATTCATCCGTTTGAAAGAAACTAAGCTTCGCTCAGAAGAATTCATTCATTTGCGAAATGCAGTTGGAAATCACAGCCATTTTCATATCCAGACAGTGTACGCAATATGCATGAGTATGCTCAAGATGCAGTTGCGTATGTTCGCCATTATGGATGATCTATTCATTACAATCACATGCTATTCAGTTAGGGATTGTGTACAAAATCTCGTACTTCCTAGGCAATCGCCGATGCATAGGCATGTTATCACAGCACATATTTTCATATGGAAACTGAAATCGCTGATAAATTTAATGGTAAAAAATGAAGTACTCGGATCTGTGCGCTGCTGATGCATTCAGTGAAATGGCAAAAGGTAGTATTGCCACATGCGCAGATATTAATCATTTGGAAGCACGAGTTGTATTACTAAGAAAATCATTTCAAACGGCTTTACTAAAAAATCAATTCAAACGAAATCGATCGTGCAATGTGCGTTGAAATGCCCGATGCAGACGTCGATAAGGATTTGTATGAAGTTGCGATGAAAAATATGATACATAGGCTTTGTAGTACACTGAAACCAAATTTAGCATGCATGGTAGAGGAAAATGCTCCAAGCGATATCTTCGATCATTAATATTCTACAAAATTACAGGAAAAGATGGATATTGTCGGAAATTCCGAGAGACTTCGTAATACCAATTGTATAGTTCAATCATTTTTGTCATTTTGAATTGTTATTTTGATGTGCAATCAATAATTTGAATACTGAGGTCTAGTTCACGCGCCAATAAAGGCGCGTTCTCATGTGCTAATGTTGGCGCCTTCTTGTAGGTCAAACTTTATCATTGTACATTATCTGTAAAAAGGAGTATCCATAAGCATAGGATCATTTTTTGAGGGTTTTTATCACAAAGGCGGTGTAATAGGTCATGGTTGTTTTAGTCCCCTTTCCCTTCTGGGTCCTGGTATCATCAGTAAAATTGTTTTGTTGATATATCTGAGTTCCAATGGTTGTATTATTGACGTGTTCTCAAGTTTCTTGATAAATGGTTTAATTACCTAAGTTTGGGGTTCGTACGTGCCACGAGACAAAGTTTCCTGACAGATATCCTTCATACAGAAGATCAGCAGAAGATAGCGGTAAATTAGCAACCATACACATGTGGAATTGTGACATCGAAGTAGATAATCGGTGAGTTATTCCATATTCGCTCTGTTATTAAAAACATATAAAGCACACATAAACGTGGAATAAATAACTCCGTTAAATTGATAAAAAAAATTTATAGATACGTGAATGAAGACAGCGGCATCGTTTTTTTTTTTTTTTTTTGACGTGCAACTAATAAAGAAATTATAGGAATTGGGGTATTGTATATCGATGAAATCACATAATATTAGTCTAAAATAAACAGCAATAAAGCTGTATGAAGAATTCTTTCATTTCCCATACATTATCGTGAATTTTTCTCAGTTTTGGAGAGTGATGTCGATCAGTAGCTAAATATCACCAGTTTATAAGTGAGTTGATTGTCGGATTGGATCAATTGACTTCCAAAGATCCGCTAAAAAAAAAAATTTTTTTTTTTTTTTTAATTAAAAAGATTTGTGTTGTATTGAGTTGAGTTGATTTGAGTTGTCGAGAAGTTGATTGGTAGCAAGAACGCGTCTCAAACTTGGGTAATTAAACCTTTATCACAAACGTTGATAACACGACAACGACAAATACAACGACTATTACAACATCAGTTATATTAACAATGCTAGTGATGATACCAGAATCGAAAAGAAAGAGTTAGACTAAACATCCTGACCTCTTAAACGCCCGATCTTGAAATACCAAATCCATAAAAATCAGGCTATACTGAGGATTATGCTTATTTATAGAGGGATGACAATGATAGAGTTTAATCTACAATGATGAGCCATTATTAGTGCATGAGAGCGCGCCTTTATTGGCGCGTAGACTAGACTACAATAGTTGAATTATTGATTGCAAATTAAAACAACAAAGCAGAAAGACAAAAATCATTGAAATGATTGATTACACGAAATTTCTCGGATTTTCCGACATACATGAAGGAAATCCAAATATTGTTCACTTAGCAGCACATCCAGCAAATGAACGACGCACTTCACAACTGCGAATATGCAACAAATAGTTCTGAATCTACCAGTTTGAACATTAACTGATTTCTTCACTTTATGTCAAAATGACGCATTTGCGAAAACACTTTTACATTCGGAAGTACCTATTTCTGAATATAACAGTATATTACACATGAAATGCTAAAAGAAAATCAGTTGAATGACGCAAAGGAAGCGACCAGTCGACGGACAACCTGGCATATTCAAAAAAACTACGACAGGCAGATTATATACTCACTGTGCATTCTAACAAAGACGAATGCTTCTTCCTTCGCATGTTGTTAATAAATGCGTCCGGTTCAACTTCCTTTTAGCAAGTAAAAACTGACAACGGTGTTGCATATGCTACTTTCCGCAGTGCATGTCAAGCGCTGAATTAATTGGAGAATGACTGACACTAGGATTCATGCATTATATGCATTAATGACGAATGCAATACATCACATCCAATTCGTATACTGTTTGCAATCACACTGTTATCCATCTCCAACACAGTTCTGGGAGAAATATAAATCGCATATGGCTGAAGATATTCTCTATTGAATACACAGTGAAAATTCAAATATGAACATGAATTTTATAGCAGAACGAAACGCTGATAATGATTGAAAATTTGTGCTTACAAGTCGAAAATAAAGTTCCCAATGAATTGGAAATAGTATCACCGAATCAGTCTGGTGCTGCTACTGCTGCTGCTTCGTACAAAGCAATCAAATGTTGTTGAGCTAACGTTTGGGCAAAAAGACATCTACGATAAAATAATGCAAACTGTCAATGAAGATCAATTCTGGTAACAAAGCGATCCCAAAATGGCATAACCTTAGCACTTACATCGTCCGGAATAGCTGGAACATTGCTATCAGATGAATGAACTGCTCATTCCTCGTTGAAATTGCTGTTGAGCATCCAATTGATTGAAATTCCCACATGCAACAATCCCAAAATATCCAGCATGGGAAAAGTATTGCAAAAATGCAAACTTATTATTTGGGATGAAGTACAATGACGACCCAAAAATCGGTGAAGGCTCCCTATCAATCAATGCAAGATTTGCGTGGAAATACCAGACCATTTGGGAAAGTATTAACATTGCTTGGAAAAGATTTCAGGCAAATATTATCTACAATTACTCAGTCGACATCAGTAAACGAAATAAATGATTGCCTGAAATACTCTACTTCGTGGCGATACGTAAAGACGTTAGAATTAACTATAAATATGCATGTCCAGTCACAAAACGATCAATCAACTGGGATAATTCCACATTAGTTGTTGGAAATCGGGAATGGAAAGGTGCCGGTTGATCTGATCTCAGGACGAATTTCATTGCCTCAAATTTCTACAATTTAGTATCGTCAAACTCCTCACTTATTTTCATGTACAAGTCTGTCGACACTACTCTGAAAGGATGAAGTCGTTAATTATCCAACAAAATTTTTGAATTCACTCGATCTGACAGATATGCTACTGCATGTACGGCAATTGAGAATTGCCAATTGTATGTTGTGAAATATCAGTAAGCCAAAACATTATAACGGTATCCCGTTGCAGTAAAAAAAAAAATGATGAACAATATCTTATAGCAACAATCTTGAAGAACCTTTCAAAGGTGAAGATCCTTATCCCTGCATTCTTATAATTCCAACAGACATGCCATCATTTGCGGTATGTCCACTTTCAAAACAGTTGTGACAGGCATTCAATTTTTTCAAACATTCTGTTCTTTGTTTTAGAGTTGGATAAATATGGCACTCATTGTCCCAATGATCCTTACTATAAAAGGAGCAGAGTCTTCTTATTTTGGCTCCTTTTGGTTTTCCATCTTCAGATTTCTTTGGCACATTTGTTAACAAGGCTGAAGTTTCGTTAGGGCTATGCTGTAAATATGACTTTGACCTGCCTGTAAATGGTTTTTGCTCTTTCATATTCGAAGACTGACTTCTCATTACTTCCTCATTTCTTAGTACGAGTTTGTCGAGAAAGCATCCTAACTTCTTCACTGGCCATGGCTCTTGTTCCTTTTGCTGGTAAACTTTATCCAGTATCTAAGCTGGCAATCTGCTTTCTATTATTATTTCGATACTGGACTCTTCCAAAATTTCTCCATGGCTTCCAATTGTCGAAGTATTCTTTCAATAGCTTCGACAGTCACTCTCCATTCTCGATCATTCTTCTTGATCCAATGCAATTCGTTATAAAGTGATCTTTTGATTGTATGTGATTGTCCAAATATCTCAGTGATAAATTTTCTTATGACAGCATAGTTTTCTGGAGTTATGACATATCCCCTTACTGCTTGTAAGGCATCTCCTTTGAGATATGCAATCAAAGAGTTTAATTTCTGAATATTCGGGATATTTTGAAGATGTAATGCTGCCTTAAAATTTCTTCAGAATTCCCTCCATTTATTGGGATTGCGGCTAAATGTGGGCAGTGGCGACTGCGGTAAATTAACAGTTATGTGATTTGCCGTTTGGGTTAACTTTCTTTGCTGAGTTACTCCCTCCTCTTTTCTAGACGCTGGAGTACTAGATCTGTGGCATTTTTGTGCATTTTTAAAATTATGATTCTTTCTTTGCCTTCACTTATTAAGTTCATTCTTTTCTAGATCTGCTGGATATATTGTCGCCATTCTGCTTTGGCAGTTTTAAGCATACCAATATGTAGTTCAAGACGCATCATTTTTTCTTCGATCAATCTCTTCCCAGCCTCATACTGCTGATTGATTTCTTCTCTGCTAAGCTTTTGGTCGAATTGTGTCAGATCCATTTTTCTAACTTCTTCGAGAAGTTTTCACACTTTTTCTCTGCCGGTTGTGTGCTTTTAATTATTGCAACGGACATCCCCGCTCGTGGCATCAAAAAATTTTTGTTGTGGAAGATTTGAAAATTTGGTTGGAGCTGTGGAAGGAATAGATTTATATTTAAATCTTCATTCACAATAATGGAACGAATAATACGTAATTGACAGAAGAGTAGAAAATCAAGCGTTTAGTGTAGTAAATTGGGTGATCGATTGGGTTTTTTGAAGAAGAAAATGTTGTGAGCTTGGACAGGAGTAGCGTGATTCAGATCGTCCTATCAGAGCGAACCAATTTGAAATGATGAGAAGGGATAATTTTTTTTTTTGGAATTTAGTAGGGGTATTTTAGATGTTGAGAATTGGGCATATTGGAATATAATACAATTGATATTGAAACAATTTAAAAAAAAAAAAAAAAAAAAAATTGTTTACAAAGGAAAAATGTTAAGACAGTTTAATTGGAATCAAAGATAGTGACAATTTTACAACTACATGATTAATGACTTTATTAGCTTTAAACGGAAATGCTTTGACTTGGTTGTAAATCAGCATGGATATAGCACTCAATGGGAAGTAATTCTACAAATGAAGACTCATCAAAAAATTTCACAATTTTTTAACCATTTGATTATGTAATTTTCCATATTAATTAGTTTTAGTTGGGAATTCATTTTTGTTTTTCCTGATAGCTGTAGCATTGCTTCAGTGAAAGAACTGCTAATTCCGCTTTGAGTGCAACATTTCCAAAACATCCGGGATGAAAAAACTATTGCAAATATCCAACTATTGTTTGAGATGAATGTACAATAGCGTGCAAGAAATCGGTAGAGGCCCTTGATCAGTCATTTCATGATTTGTACAGAAATATTAAACTGTTTGGTAACAGATTAATATTGGTTGCAGAAGATTTCAGGCAAACATTACTATAATTCCTCCATCGGCACCAGCGGAAGAAATAAATGCTTGCCTGAAATACTCTATTTAATGGCGATACATAAAGACGTTAAAATTTACTGCAAATATGCATGTTCAGCTGCATAACGATAGAACAGCTGGAATATTCTCACATCATTTGCTGGAAATTGGAAAAAAAAGATGCCGTTAACAAGACAAATTTTACTACTCATTATTTTCGTAGTTTAGTGACGTCAAAAGAGAAGTTAGTTGGTAAAGTATTTCCGATATTCGAAGTAATTATAAGAATCACGATTGGCTGAGTGAACGAGCTATTCTTGCGGCCAAGAACAAAGACATCGACGAACTTAACAGTATTATACAGTCCAACACTCAAAGCGAGACAGTTACATATAAATTCGTCGATACTGTTGTGCAAGCAAATGAAACGGTTAATTATCCAACAGAATTTTTGAACTCACTCACTTACTGCAATTGAAGATCGCCGTGGTAATTATCAAGCTGAGAACTATCAGCGAGCTAAAATTTTGCAGCGGCAGGCGGATTGCAGTGAAAAATTTAATGAGCGATATCGTAGAAGCAAAAATCTTTACAGGACGTTTTCAAAGATGAAGATATTCTTATTCCTAGCATTTCTATCATTCGAACGGATATGTCGTTTCAGTTCAAGAGATTACAATTCAAAATTCGATTGCGTTCGCGTTCACCAACAATAAAGCTCAGGACCAATCTTTGGAATTGTACATTTTAGAACTAGAGGCCGATTGCTTCTCACACGAACAATTATATGTTGCATGTTTTAGAGTTGACAAACGGGGCAATCTCTGTGTCTACTCAGACAATGGAACAACAAAATATACTATATACCCACAAACGATATGACATTAAACATATAAGATGCCGGCGAAATCCGAAGGATGTTCAAATAGCACCACGACAATTATTATAAACAAAAAATGCTAAAGGTTAGGTGACGCGACGTAGTTTCAAAGGAACTCAAATATGTTGACTACCAAAACGCTCCAGTGCACAGATAAACAGAACGAATCGACGCTGCAACAGCAGCAGTGGTCGGAGTTAAAGATTTCCAGTTCGATAGTTCAAAGCGACACAATAGTGAAAACAATCCGACGGTTCAATAGAATAGTACTGTTTCCCGTCACTGACAAAGGAAAGAATAACATAGTGATCAATTTGCCTAGATGTCCTCTGATAATCGTTTGTAACAAAAAGTCATTCTTCATCGATCAATAAAATCTTTCGCAGCAGCATTCATCTCCACTGCACAATACACAAAAACCTCGTCACATCTACTGCTCACCAAGCCGAATTATAATAGCATGAATCAATCTCTAACCCAACCAAACTACGAATGAATTGAATGTATCAGTTTTTTTTCCCGACACTCAAAACATGCGCTTTCTCCTCTCTTCTTTTCCACTTAGCTAGCTGAGTTGCAGAACGATTTGCAGAAAAAACATGCGCGCAGTCGAATGACAACATTGCGTTGAATTTTTAAAGCAATAGATAAGAAATTTTCAACATCTAAGATTTTAAAATGACCCTTAGGAAAGCGCGTTTCTAAAGAGTTTCCGAAACATAAGATTTCGAACAAACGTTTACATTTTAATTTATATAGACTGGCTAAAGCTGGATACGCGAAAGGTGGCTAGCCCTATAGGTCATAGATTAGCTAGATTGGCTAGCATGATGCATTTAAAAAATATTAGTAACCGAACTATTTCAATTAGCGTAATTATCATTATTTGTTGTAAATTCCAATAAATTTTGATAAGTTTGTGATAAATATGTCCTTTTACTTTGAAAATTGGCATGAATTGCGATGTAATTATTTTTGCGCTGAACGATGTCACTTGGAAGCACGAGCGTTATTTCCTGCTTAAGATAAAAAACTGCCAACAAACAATGTGTACTTTAATGCGGAACATGTTCATAAATTCAAATTCAGCCTCATACATTAGCACGGATCATATTTTGTTGCATTCGCAGACGTCCATCTCATTTTACGCTATGCACAAGTTTAAGGCTTAATTAATTGCTAATGATCTTGACCTATTTTATTGCGAAATAGATTTGAATTCAATACTATAGATTAGTATGGATCATAATTTGTCGCTCTCGCACACGTATAACTCATTTCGTCGTCATACATAAGGATGTAGCATTAACATGTTTTCCGCAAAGCATGCTCATAAATTCCAATCCAGCCCTAGACATGGTATTTATCATTATTTTGCCGCACTCGCATGCGTTTGTATGATTTTATCGCTATGTATAGGCTATGGATTAATTAACTCCAAATAACTGACCCATCCCATTTTATTACGAAACATGCTCCTAATTCTAACTCAATCCTAACAATAATATGGATTTTTAAAAAGATTAGAGTGTACCAATGTGTTTCATTTTGTCGCACTCTCACACGTATATCTCGTTTAATCGCTATGTATGAGCTTCGAGCTTAGTTATTTGCTAGCAAATGACCTACGACCTACTTCTTCGTGAAACTCGGCCGAATTTAGTGCTGTACATTAGTATGGATCATATTTCGTCGCATTCGCACACGAATATCTCATTTTATCGCAATGCATAAGCATAGAGAATATTTAATTGCAAGCAAATGACCTTTGATCCATTTTATTGCGAAGAACGTTCGTAAATTCTATTTCATCCTTACACATAGGTATGGATCATATTTTGTAGCTTTCGCGCAACGCATACCTAATTTTATCGCTATACATAAGATTATGGTTTAACTGATAGCTAGCAAAATTACCTCCGATTTATTTCGTCGCGAAACATGCTCATGAATTCTAATTTAAGTTTTAACATTAGTATGGTACATATTTTTTCGCATCTTGCACGTGTATCTCATTTAATCGCTGTGTATAAGCTTATAGCTTAATTAATCGCCAGCAAATGACCTATTACATATTTTATTGCGAAATACATTCCAGTTCAATATTACATGTTTGTATGGATCATGTTTTGTCGCTCTCGCGCACAAATATCTCATTTTATTGCTATGCATATGTACGTAGAATATTTAATTGCTAACAGATGACCTCTGAATTATTTATCCCTGGAACACGTTCATAAATTCCAATCCAACTCTAGAATGTATATTTAGCATATTTTGGCGTACATGCAAGCGGTTATCTCATTTTATCGCTGTGCACAAGCATATAGAATATTTAGTTGGAAACCGTAAATTTCAATTTAGCCTTAACATTAGTATGGTTGATGTTTTGCAGCACTCACGTACGTATATCTCATTTTACCGCTAAGCATCAGCTTATGGCTTAAAAAATTGCTCACAAACGACCTATGATCTATTTCAATGCGACCGAATTCAGTAAAAGTGCGACAATACATTATGCATACTAATGTCTACGGCTGACTTTGAACCTATGAACGTGTTTCGCAACAAAATACAACACAGATTATTTATTAGCAATTAATTAATCTATAAGCTTGTGCATTGCGATTAAATGAAACATATGTGTGCAAATGCGATAAAATATGATCCACACTAATGTATATACGGAATTCGAACATGCTTTGCAATGAAATAAATCATAAGTTATTTTTTAGCTATTAGTTAAATTATAAGCTTATGCGTAGCTAAAAAAATGAGATGTAAATGTGTGACTGCGACAAAATATGACGTACACCAATATTTGGGGCCTAATTAGAATTTACGAGCGCGTTTCGCGATAAAATATTTTTAGATCATTTGTCACCAGTTAATCAAACTATAAGGTTTTACATAGCGATTAAATGAGATACACGTGTGCGACTGCTACAAAATATGATTCATATAAATGTCTGGGGCTGAATTAGAATTTATGATTATGTATCACAATGAAATAGACTATATATCATTTCTTAGTAATTAATAAAACTATACGCATGCACATAGCGATTAAATGAGAATACGTGTGCGTGTGGGACAAAAAATGATCCATTATAATGTATATTACTGACTTCGAACATGTTTCTCAATAAAATAAGTCAGAGATCATTTGCGGCAATTCATTAAGCTATA
>KZ270082.1:11289-21466 GCA_002249935.1 Onchocerca flexuosa
AAGCTATAAGCTTACGCATAGGAATGAAATGAGATATAAGCGAGTGTGACAAAATATGATCTACACTAATGTATAGCACTGAAATCGGACACGTTTCCCAATAAAATGGGTCATAAATCGTTTGCTAGGGACTAATTAACAAATAAGCCAATTCATAGCAACAAAATGATACATTTGTTTTTGATAATTCATAGCAACAAAATGATATATAATGATATATTTGTGCGCGAGAGCGATGATATGATCCATATTAATGTATAATACTGAGTTGAAATGAACTTCGCAATAAAATATGTAATAGGTTATTTGCTGGCAATTGATTAAGCTATAAGTTTGTGCGTAGCGATTAAATGAGAATACGTGTGCGAGTGCGACAAAATCCACACCAATGTATATTTGAAAGGGAAAGAAGGGTTCTGTTTGATTGATGATTTGGGATTTTATAGTTGTTGGATTGGAGATCTTTTCTGCTTCTGTAACTTGACTATATGAACAATAGCCTTTATTAGATTTACACGATATTAAAAACAATATCGCACTTACAATAACAAATAATGAAAAACAAAAAAAAACAATATGCGAGTAATATAAAGAATATCAACAATAAACCTTTGATGAATGATTGCTTGTGCTTCGTAAAGATTGCTTGATTTTTGCCGGAAACGTTTTGCCGCTGATACTGATGTAGGAGAGCCTGTCGCTGATGTATTTCTTTTGCTGATGAATTGACGGTGTCGACATTTGTAGACAGTGAACCGAACCACTAGTCTCGATGAATTGATGATCGGAGTATTAGGAGATTGTTGCCGCCGCTGCTGATGATGTATTAAGCACTGATCCTGCTGTCCCGAAAGTTTCACTTTCGTATGGTATTTTTGATAGGGACGGAGGTTAATACATTGAGCATACAGAAAAGATTAGTATGGATGAAGATTAAAGGAAAAGAGATAAGTGATGATTAAAACATTTAAATTACTAAGATTGGTCCCTGTATTTTGACAATTGACATAACGGCAATCTTTGTAATTCTTTAATCAAACAGCATGATTTTAATCAATTTGACTTACCGACATTTTTTACAATTTTTAAAAAAGAAGCACAACATTAATTTTATAAAATTAGCACGTTTTACAACCGTTTAAGCATTTTTGCAACCATTGCAACGTATTTTAGAGCCATTTACAACTCTTTAACTCAACTCATGAGCATTAACAGTATTTCCGTTTACCGACAATATTACTGAGTCCATATGTGTTTCGCCATAGAATAGGTCGTCGATGATACTTTTTTGTTTTGTCGCACTCGCACAAGTATTCTCATTTAATCGCTATGTATTAATTTATTTCCTAATTAACCGCTAAAAAATAACGTTTGACCTATTTTATTGTAAAACGCGTTCGAATTCAGCACTATACATCCGTATGCATTATATTTTGTCGCATTCGCACGCCTATATCTCATTTAATTCCTATGCTTAAGCTTATAGCTTAATTAATTGCTAACAAGTGATCTCTGATCTATTTCGTTACAAAACACGTTCGAACTCAGTACTATACATTAATTTGGTTCATATTTTCATATGATTGGATCATATGATAGGTAAAATATTCAACAAAGTAGCACTAATTATGATGATAGGTTGTATGTAAGGATAGAGATTAATGCGGGAAATTGATCGAAGCATTGATAGATACTTTAGGAATTAGAATAACACGATGGATTCTGAAAGGAAATCGGGATCTTCTGTTTTCGTAGACGCTTCGATGCGGCCAATCAGGACTGTTGTATACAGAAGAAAAGAAAGTAATTTAACATCAAAATCTTGCTTTATCTATTTGAAATCAAGATTGGTCTCGAAAAAAAGGGACCAATAACAAGTTCACTTCATTTCCTCGATTGGAATTGCTGCTCGTAGCATTAGGAACAGGAATAATAGAGATTTTAGAAGGAAGGCGCAGTATACAATGTTTATCTATTAATTCCTATAGTGCATGTGCAACACACTGGATGAAGAAACCTCCTATTGGATCAAGATATGTTACCAATAGAAAAACTAAAATAAAAGGAGTTAAAGGTATCATGTTTCATCATGTCAAAACTGCTGACAATCCTACTGATCTAGCTTCTCGTAGAATGCTACCAAAAGTATTGAAGAATTGTTCGCTATGATGGATTGGGCCAAGTTGCTGTGTTCATCCACTAGAAAGATGGCTTAGAAAAGAAATTTGCATAGAATTTCAAGAAAGGATTTGTATAGCATTAGGATTAATGATCTGCACTGAAATATCATCTGCAGCAAGACAACAATCGTAGATTTAAAGCGATTCCTTCACTACAGAAATTAATCGGGGCCATTAAGTAATGAGATTTATGGCAAAAGTATCTCGAAGAAAATTTAAAAGTCTGACAGAGCTCACAAAAGAGGAAATTTACCTCAAGTGATTGCTAGCACGCGAAGAAACTGGTTATGAGAATCACATAATTGGAAGTATCTCAGGAAGACGTAGAGAAGTGGAAATTAGTGCGTGATAGAAATGACTTCTGGAATATTTTAGAAAACTAAGACGGTCTCGATCAAAAATGATAGACCCGTTCTTCATTTGTAAAGGAAGATTTGCGGTGACCATGAAATAATGTAACGAAAGGATATTTCACGCTCCCGTCAATTTAATTTGGGTCAAAGTAGGGCAGACATTTAGATACCCTATTGAATAGTAACTTAAAAACCATTACTAGAAAACTGTACAAAGGACATACCAAGTGGAATGTCGCACCTTTCGAACAGCTAAAATTTCATCTTATCCATAGAAAGAATGGGAGTGAACAGCTCTCTCGAGGAAATCGGAGTATATCTCTTGATCCTATGTGGATGGAGAACAATGGTACAGCACTGAAGCGTTTGATAGCTCTGTTCACATCCCTAATCACAAGACTTATTCATGTGGAATTTATAAAAAGCATCTGCTGAGGCTTTCATACAAACCTTCAGAAGGTTTATTAGCCGGAGAAGACGTCCAAATTTATGTTATCCGACGAAGCTAAAAACTTTTTTAATAAAAGGAAGAGCAATCAAAATCAAAGACTATCTAAAGTGACAGTTCATTATCTCAGGAGCTCCTAGGCGTACAGATGTTAACAAAAGGATGGTTGAAGTTGTAAAAAGAACTTTACAAAGGGCAGTGAAGAATCTTTTGGAAGAAGGCGAATTAATCATGTTGATAGCCGAGATTGAATTCTTGGTAAATGAAAGACCATTAGTAGATTACGAGAGGAATGGAGGGCAAATATTATGCCCAGTGAATTTTTCATGGTCTGGCATATTGATGGGAAAACTTCCATTAGGCTATGAAAGCAATATACGTGAGAATAACGAACCGAGCATATGTTTTTAGCAAAAATTAATCAACCGTTACCAGAATATTAGAAGAAATTTGCGACGTTTGTGGAAAATATGGTGAGGGGAGTATTTGGAAAAATTGAGAAAAGGAACGCGAAAATCGCATAAAAATTCTTGTAATCTATATGCCCAAAGCCAAACAATGGCGAACTAATATTTTAAAGAGGTGAAGGTCTAAGAAATTCTAGGAAAATGGGTAGAATGGAAAAAGCTGATTGAAGGAAAAGACAGATTTGTCGATCTGCTGTTGTAACCATGTCGAACGATATGTGGTTTATTCACATTTAGGACATCTACGCCCTTTAGAAGTCTGCGGCCCTGAAAAGCTGGATTCTAAATCCTCGCCAGACAGGTATCGCTGAAATCTTGAGGATAAAAAAAGAGAACCAGTGACTCTTCTGTTTTAAATTTTACATTATTTGTTTGCTGTGATTGAGAAATAACTTTTTTTTTCTTTTTTGTCTATTAAGTCAAGGAGCTTTAAAAGAGAGCTCTCCTTCATCGTGCGCTAACCATAAACACTCATGCGCTAAAAAGGCCATGCACCTGAGATAACAAAAAAGCTTTCCTGTAGCCCGGAAATGGTATTAGGATCTTCCATCCACGAAGAAGAAGAGGTTCCTGAGCGCAAAAATCATTTCAAAGAATGGGCACCCAAGAACTCAGTCGGATGGTCCAGTTCGGGTATTAAGTTTTCTTTTATTGCGTGACCAAATAACCTTTTCGATGTATTCTGTTCACGAAAATTTTCTTTTTGATACTATCGAAAACGTATTGATAATATAACTATTGTGTACATAATTACTGCGTTCGTCGATTAACAATCAAGGTTCGTTTCCAAGTGCGTGAAACAACAAAATTGAAAAAATCTGGAAAAACTGGAACTAGAATTCACCCCTACAATTTTTTCCGGATCAGAAAAAAACAGCGACAGTTAGTATTCCAAAAAACACTCTTTTGAATTGATAAGGTGTCGTTTCTTTCCGTATATCTTCCAATCACAAAAATCTGATGACATCCGTATCATCCTTATGGAGGTCTACTTGTCGGATTGCTTTCTTTAAATAAGCCATTATTATGTAATGTGTTTGCCTAGTACGTTGTACCATCCCTAGCAAGAATGGCAGTATAACTGACTCTGTATAAGCATTCGTTCAATGAGGATTTTCTGTTGTTTTTGCAGATACATTTATTACTATACCAATTTCATTCTAATTTTCTGATTATTATCACAAGCGGTATGAAAGTTAAGCTACTCGATCTTCAGTCTCTCCCTTCTTTACCTTCTTCATAATTATTTCCTGGAATAGATTTTTTCAAATAGTTATCGTAGTCAGTCAAAAGTTTTGGGGTCTTCCAGCACTATTGTGGATTTCAACCGCCCAAGAGCCAGTCCGTATTATTTTGTTGGGACAAAATCTGTACTTCTCCAAGGCCAGCTTATGAAATACCTTTTTTCATCTCTATTTATAGATCCTTGAAAGCATTCAGCGTATTACTGTTTTCTTTATCTGTTATCAATTCCTTGATTCCAATAGTCTCGAGTTTCCAATTTTCTCTGATTTGTTCGTTGAGTAAGTTATGACTATTTCTTCGGTACTCTTTCTTCTCTAATAATACCTATCTCCTATCCATCATAATCCAGCCCGATTTCTGCGATTTTACTAGATGAGAAGTTGCTATATGTGCAATCGTTCCTATTCCAAGTATTAAACCTGGTGTTCCCCGTTTCTCGTTGAATGAATTCCTGACTGTGTCGGTTTGTTTATACCCTGTTCTATCAATCATCGATTCTTTCAAATACGCTTGAGAATTCTTTATAGGTCCAGATGCTGTTCTGATTCCAAACGTTGTTGTGCCAGAGTAAATTTTGCTACCAGCAATTCTTGTAATCTTTACTTCATTGCTAGATCTCTTCGACACACAATTTATTTTTCATTAGCGAATCCGAGCATGTGGAGCGTAGCTGATTTAGATAGTCTATACAAATAAAAATGTCAATAATTGTGTTCAAAATCTTAAATCTCCTAATGTTCTTAAACACGCGCCTTATCTACATTAATTCAAAATCTTAGTTGCCGGAAAATTCTTGCTTATTACTTTGAAATTTTGATAAAACGTTGCATTCAAATACGCGCACGTTTTTATAAACATGCATTGCTATAGCTCAGTCTGGTTAAGTGCAAAAAACGAAAATAGAAGTGCATGTTTCCAATGTGGGGAAAAAGATCTTATATTTTGGAGTTGATTTGTAGTTTCGGTTCGATTGGTAATTGATTCTTGCTATTGGGAGTCGACTAAGTCAACAGCAGGTGTGAGGAGATTATTTGTGTCAGAGATGAATGCTGTTCAGAAAGATTTTATTGATTGATGAAAAGTGATTCCTCATAATAAACAATTATCCGAGAACATCCGGGCAAATTCATCATTGGGTTATTCTTTTCTTTGTCGATAATAGATTCAACTGAATTGTCGGACTATTGCTACTGTTGTGTCGTTTTGAACTGTCGAATTTAAACTTTTAGAACTCCGAACTGTTGCTGTTGCTGCATCGGTCTTTATCGTTTTTCTCTGAATTGAAGCGTTTCCGTGGCAAACGTTTTTTAGTCCCTTTTCAACTATGTCGTGACACATGACTTTTAGTATTTCTTGTTTTACAATAATTTCGTAGTGCTGCTTGACTTCTTTCAGCTTTCTCCCACGTTTAATATGTGTAATTTTACAATAAATGTGGGTATAAAATATTTTTTGTTGTTCCATTGTCTGTGTAGATATAGAAATGTGCAGTTTGTCTTTTCTAGAACACGCCATGTGAGAGGCAGTCGGTCTCTAGATCTAAATCGGAAAATTTCAAAGATTGGCCCTGAGATTTGTGATGGTAAATGCAAACGCCAATCGAATTGGGATTTTCAATCTCTTAAACTGAAATAGCATATTTTTTGAAATCCGAGGAATACGAGGAATAAGGTCATCCTTACCTTTGAAAGACCCGTTTAGGACTGTTGTCTCTACGACATTGCTCATTAATTTTTTTACTGCAAACTGCGTAACGTTGCAAATTTTTGGCTGGTTGATATTTAGTAACATGACAATTGGCGCGCCGATTTTCAATTACGGTATGTGCGTTAGCACCTCTGCAAATCGAGTCAATCCAAAAAAATTCTGTTGGATGATTAAGCGCTTTTCTTGGAAAACCCGAACATCTCTCTAATAAAAAATTATTTTATTGTATGAAGTATTAAATTAATATAAATAAAAATATTATCAATTTTTCTCTTATTATGTATCAAATTCCATTTCGTCAATTCTTTTTTGTCTTGCTCCTATGCATCAAATTTCTTTTCGCAATCTTTTAATCTTCCGCTTATTATGTACCAAATTCCATTTCCTCAATCCTTTTTTTTTACTTATCGTTTATTTTACTATTTAAAACTACAGTGATGAGATTATGATTTGAAAACACAAACAAAACATTTGCTTCACAAATTTCAATTCCAAATTCCTTTGCTTGTTACATTTATCTTCCCATCACATGTCGTCCCCTCATACCTTGCAATCCTTGATCACCGACTATTCCTGGTTCTCCTGTATTTCCTTCTTCACCTGGTGGACCTGCAATTCCAGGCACTCCCTGCTCACCTTCCTCTCCTTCTGGTCCTTCATCTCCTTGCTCTCCTCGCATTCCTACACTTCCGTCACGTCCATCACGCCCTGGCGGTCCTCGTATTCCTCCTCCTCTTGCTTGTAACGGTCCGCAAGACTAAAAATAAAATGTGCATATGTCTGCTCCTCATAGAATGCCTTCAGATATATCCACCCTCAATAATTGAGGAACTCACCTGAGTCACTAAAACGGTGCAGAAAATAAATAAGAAAGTATCAAAAAGATGCATTGGTACCAACGATCTGCAATTGGTTTGTGTCCAGTGATTGAAATATTAAAATTTACTTTCAAACTTTTAAGTTTTTGATCATTTTGAATTTTATAGAAGATGAAGGAGAAATATTTTTTAAAATACAGTAAACAAACCTAGTCGATTAATTAGAATGAATAAATTTCACGCAAGCTACTGCGATATTGTGGAAAATGCGAAGAAAAATTTTTAAATTTAAATTGATGATCAGTGAAGCGAATCCTGAAGGAGAATTTTCTATTTATAATTGTAGGTTGATATCTGATATGAATCCTCCTTTCGAAATTCATAAAACAAAGAACTTACTTCAAATTATGATTTATGTTTGAAATGGTTTATCACCGATTGAAATGGTTTATCATCGATTTTTTTCTTTTGTCCCCTCGATTTCAGCATCACTCGTCTAGCGAGAAAAACTTAGAGCTCAGGCCACAGGTCTCTAAAGGGTTTAGATATCCTACAGCAGAAGTCACTGTTTACCATTCAACATCCTCACCACTGCAGATCGACAATTTTTCGTCTTTCCCCTCGATCTGCTTTTCCATTCGACTCATTTTCCAGGAATTTCTTAGGTCTTCACCTCTGAATAATACTACTCCGCATTGTTTGGCTTTGGGCATATATAATACAAGAATTTTTACGTGATTTTCGCTTTCTTTTTTCTCAATTCTTCCAAATACTCCTCTTATAATATTTTCTACAAACGTTGCAAAATTTTTTCAAACATTCTGGTAACAGTTGATCAATTCTTGCTGAATAGATAGGTTCACTTCGTCATTCTCATCTCACGTAAAATGTTCCCATATTTCAATGAATTCTTCATATAATTATAACCAGACCATGAAAAATTCACTGGACATAATATTTGCCTTTCATCCCTCTCATGATCCAAAAATTCGATCTCGGCTATCAGCATGGTGAATTCGCCTTCTTCCAAAAGGTTCTTCATTCCCCTCTGCAAAGTTCTTTTTACTACTTCAATCATCCTTTTGTTAACATCGTCATGCCAAGAAGCTCTTGGGATAATGAGTTGAAACTTTAGATGGTTTTTGATCTTGATTGCTATTCTCTTGTATTAATTTGGAAGCTAGAACAAAGTTCTTGGCACTTCGGACAACACAAAATCTGAACGTATTTTTCAGCAAACAAATCTTCTGAATATGAAAGCCTAAGCACATATGTTTTTCATGACTATCAAATGAATGACTCTTGCGACTACGCACATGAATAGAGCCATTAGCGCTTCGATGCTGTCCGTTTTCCTATAAAGAACCTAGAAAATGTACCGCAATTCTCGAACAGCCTACTCATTATCATTCTTTCTGGTTGATAATTACCTAGTACATCATTACAGAGTTTTCTAAGAATGGTTTTGTTATGTGCTCTTCCATAGGATATCCAATATATCTACCGGACTTTGACCCAAGTTGAATTGGCGGAGGATTAAAACATTCCTTCGTGATATTTATCACGATCAATTTTGCAATTCTTCCTTTACAAATTAAATACGGAAAATTCCTTGTTTCTGAATGATACCATCTTAGCTTTCTCAAACTCTTCCAGAGTCATCTGCATCATGCGCGAATGATTTCCTGAGATACTTCGGACTATTCCATACTCACTACCAGTTTCTTCGCCTGCTTGTAATCACTAAAGGTTAACTTCGCTCTTTGCATAAATAGTGTCAGAATCTTCAATTTTCCCCAGATACTTTTGCCATAAATCTCATAACAAATATCATGGTACGGATTAATTTCTGCATTGATTAAAATCGTTTTACATTCATGATTTTCGTTTTTGTTGCAGATGATATTTCCATGCAGGTTCATTAATTCTAGAGCCATGCAAATCATTTCTTCTTCGCTAAATTCTTCCCTTGTCTATCTTCCTATTAAGCGCACCATCCAGCTTCAAACCTGACATGGCGAAGCATAATATCCTTAACTTTTTTTAATGGGAGGCTTCTTTATTCAGTGTATTGCACAGGTATATCGATGTATTTTCTTGTCCTAAAGCTTTATGATTTTTGTTTCTAATGCTCTTGAAAACAGTTCCAGTTTCAGGACTGTAGCAGACTTTTTATCGTCCCTTTTCTTTAACACAAATTTTGATTTGGCATAGATCAAGTAAAGTTTAGATGAGAAATTACCTTCTTTTCCTGTGTACACCGCCATGACGATTGCATGTATCGAAGCGTCTACGAAAATGTGAAGACCTCGATTTTCTTTTAAAATCCATCACGAAAATATCTATCAATGCTTCGGTGAATTTCTCGGACTAATCTCCATCCTGCGTTTCCAACTTATCATCCCAATTAGTACCGCTTTGCCATATATTTTATCTCGCATTTTCGACAATGCCACGACTAGACACAACAGTCCTCATGACAAAGAATGAGGCCAAAAACTGTGGCATTTTGTATTTTGATTGCAAACTTTCATTAGTGATATTCCATGTCCACTGAAATAGATCCTATTTTTGTTTCATTTGATGCCTAGGAAATTCATGGTAAAAATTGACTCTTTTTATCAGTAGTTTTCTTCATTGATGTCAGAAATTGTCTCAATTCATCTTTTTTCTTTTTTTCGCAAACAAATCTTTTCCCGCATCGCATTCATTATTCTTTCTTCCACATTATCCGCTGGTAACAGTACGTTATGAACTCTGGTATTTCTTAGTACTTCGTCAGATATAACCGAGTTTTCGCAGTTAAGCAGATATATTATAAGTGCAAGGAGTAAAAATGTGAAAGATATTGTAGCTGAAATCTCGAGGATAAAAAAAGAGAACCAGTGACTCTTCTGTTTTAAATTTTACATTATTTGTTTGCTGTGATTGAGAAATAACTTTTTTTTTCTTTTTTGTC
>KZ270082.1:26471-38605 GCA_002249935.1 Onchocerca flexuosa
TTACTTTGAAATTTTGATAAAACGTTGCATTCAAATACGCGCACGTTTTTATAAACATGCATTGCTATAGCTCAGTCTGGTTAAGTGCAAAAAACAAATAGAGAAAGTGCATGTTTAAAGACCTGACCTGACCTTCTTATCGGCGCGGATTACTTTTTCATTTTATTGGTTTAGCAGAAACCAGGGAATTGGATTCAGATCATCTGCTATTACTATCGAAAGTATGTCCAATAGTCGCTGAAAGTGGTGATGTAAGCAAACTTTGCGACAACAACACCTATGCTTTTCTAACGCAACGATCAAAGTAAATTTTGTTTCGGAATTAGAAAGATTTTGGAGATTTTTAAGGGGACTATTACCGAATAGAATGAAAGATGCCAAGTACGTTGGCCTTGGAAACATTCAAAACTCAAATTGAGTAGCAGTTACAGATAATGTATTCGATGTTAAAAAAGCCTAATCAAACGCTTGAAATCAATTCTCGGTTAATTTCCAGGAACAATCGAAGAAAAATTGCGATCCGACATAATTGAAGAAGTGTAAGCGAACGACTGGGGCTACACACTATCTACTACGTCATGTAGTGTTAACTCCAAGCAAAGCGACAACGAAATTGAAGATTGTCCATGATGCCTCTGCACATCTCAACGGATTCAAAAGCTTAAACGAAACATTATACCGCGGCCCAGTCATGTTACCAGAACTAGTGGGGATATTACCGAGTTTTCGCGCAATGAATATAGGGATAATCGTTGATGTCGAGAAAGTATTTTTGTAACTAGAATTACATCCAGAAGAGAGAAATTGCACTCGTTTTCTTTGATTAAACGATATAAATAAGATTGTAGACGTGAAAAATACAAAGTGTTGTGCTTTTAAAAGACTACTCTTCGGAGAGATTTCATCACCATTCTAATTATCTGCAACATTAAATCATCATCAGGAGAATCATAGTAGCAAAACGGTACCCGAGATAAGAAAAAAATCTATATATTGACAACGTTATTGTATCTGCAGAAGGAACAGATGAAGCTTTCCATAAATATCAGGAAATGAAAATTATTTTTAGGGAAGCCTCTATGAATATTGGAGAATTTCTTTCTAACAATGAGGAATTCAACAAGAAGACACATGCCGGTAATCAAAGCAAAAGAATAAAGAGACATTTCAAAGCAAAAGAATAAAGAGAAATTTCTTGGTCTTAAATGGATTCACAATCGAGATGTCATTAGTAAACCATTAAAATCACGGATCGGAAATAAATTAACAAATAGAACAATTTTGTAATTCCTTGCTTCACAATATGATCCATTAGTTTTTTGGTTCCTTCAATGATACAATTCAAACTATTTATTCAACATCTCTGAGAAGAAACGGAGTATGGGATCAAGTTTTGAACGAAGAAGAGGAACAACACTGGAAGTCACTCATTAAGGATTAGCCAATACATGTAATAGATTTGCCAAGAATGGCGATAACATCTTCACCACAAACCGAAATTTATGTGTTTACAGATGCTTCAAACGTTGCATATGCAAAATCTGTGTATGCACTTAATCAAAAGAACAAAAATCCAAATTCATTTCTCATTTGTGCAAAGTTTCGATTCGTTCTAATTAAGGGTATATCAGCATCAAGATTGGAATTGCTGTTCATATTGATTGGAGTAAGAGAATCTCAGTTTGTGGTGAAACACCTGGAAATGGATGAAAAAATGTGACTTTATAGTCAGATTTCAAATATGGCTTTATTGGATTAAGATTTTGTACAAAATTGCTCCCACGATTTATGCAAAATCGAATCGAAGAAATTTGAGAGGCAAATTTCGTTTTTTGCTTCATACCAAGTAAGCGAAATCCAGTAGATATAGCTACGAAAGGCTCTCACCGAAAAGGCTCCGAAATAATAAGCTGTGATAGGTGGGACCCTCAGTGGTTAGCAAAAGAAAAGGCGGATTGGCCACAAGGTAGTTTTAATTATAATGACAATGACAAATTTAAAGAAGCAATTGCGACAAAATTTACAAAAGTCAATTAAATTTTTGATGGATCGACAATTCAGTTTATTGGTGCACATTGTTTTAGTAAATATGAAAGATTATTAAGAGAAACTATGTGGGCTCTTTGATTTAAAAAACTAACTCATAATAAAGAATTGCCGTGGTTACTATTGTTGTCCACCAAAGGAAATCATATGACCAAGGATGACTGTGAGATAGCAGAATGGTTATTGATCCGGCAAGCGCAATCGGTCGAAATAGCCGAAGAACAAATAACTACACAGATGAAACTAACAAAATATGGTGATCAAAGAGTCGTCTAGCGAATTCGGAAATAGATATTGAAAGCAAATATCCCAGCATTCGTGAGCATCTCAACAAACACCAACACTTAGGTTTATTTCATGCAAGAATAGCTCATACTTTGTGTAAATTAAGACGCAAATTTTGGATTCCTAAGGGACGATTCGCAGCCAAACGTGTTATATCATCATATATGGTTGTAGACTCTGGAGAGCTAAACCATCCAAACTACCGAAATTCCAAACATACCCGAAACACGAGTGAAGTGATCAAGAACCTTCGAAAGGACTGGTTTAGATTACATGGGTACGCTTTCAATCAAACTGATAATGGAATGATAAAGAGACGGATAGCTCTTTTTATACTGCCGAGAGTTTTTTGCATGTCTTGAGAATATTTGTCGCTAGACGCGGATATCCAAATTTAGTCCTGACCGATAATGCCGGCCAATCAAAACTAGTATTTAAAATCCCTATGGAGGAAAACGCTAATTTCTTAATCGCAAAAAACATTGTGTGGAAAAACATAATACCCAAAGCACTATGGGATGAAGATGTATATGAATGAATTATTGGACTCAACAAACCAATCCTAAGGATAGCTATGGGCAGGAAATTTTTAAACGAAAGAGAATTAATAACTTTAATAGTAGAGATCGAAGCAATACTAAATTCTTGCCCATTTACTTACGTAGGATTTGATGACTATAGAATCATGCGTCCAATTTTTTTATCACCTAATGCTTCATTAGACATTCCAACTAATGCTGATAGTATAGATAATGAAAATTATACTCTATATTCATTTAACACCAATAAAAAATTACTTAAGTATCGGTTCAATACTCTCCTGTTATTAGCTTTTTTTTTGGAAATTATGGAAGGAAGAATATCTCGCTAGCCTTCGGTAACCTACCCAAGAGAAATCGACTTCCCTTAAACCATTAGAAAAGCGAATTCCCCACTAGTATGAGATAGTTCCTCTTAAATGAACCAGAAATACCTCGCAGTGTGTGGCAGATAGCGAGAGTAAAGAAAATCAAGCGAGGAATAGATGGAAAAATAAGAAGCGCAACAATATAATTGTCGTGAATTCCGTTGTTTCGTTGAACGTGATGGTAGCCAAATACAAGCAGTATTTCGACCGAGGTTGATTAGTCCTTTGCGTAGTTTGCGGGGTGATGAGCGGAGTATCTTGAGTTCGACTCACAACCGAATAGAATTGACTTACAACCAAATAGAATGGATTTATTTTAAGTCTGGAAAATATATAATCCTCGCATTTGAAACAATTAGGCTTATATAGAATAGGAAGTGGAGTAGTTTTTTATAATTACTAAAGCATTGCGGTAAAACAAAATGAGATTAGGATGTAAACGGAAACAATTGTATCATCCAGTGACTTGAAACGGAATTTAGATTGAGCACAATTAGCGATTGATAACAAAGGAAATTTGGTGTGATAAAAATATGTTAACATGGATAAGAGCAATAAAACATGGGTAATAAATCTAAAGAATGTAAAATTGGTTGACTGTTTTATTACTCCAGACATTTTTTACGATTAGAGATTTAATTTTACAATTTGAATGAGAACTGTATTTAATTATTTAATTTCTTGGAATTTCATTGGAATTTCGCGATATCGAAATTCGCGACAACAATTACCAAATGGAAAAGAACTCCATAGATCAATCAGTGCACTATATCTCTTGGAAATAGACGAAGGTGAACACTGGAATGACCAGACAATATCAATGGTAAGAAAATCAGACAATGAGCCGGTCGCCCGATGAACTGAAAGTGCGAAGAAGCGATGTACACAACAGTCATTATCATAATTCGCGAATTTCTCCTACTTATGGAATCAATTTTTTTGGTCGCGGGAGCGCCGGAAAAAATCGAAGGAAATTTTCATACAAATGATTTGTAATTCTGGTAGATATGTTAAATCATTTATTTGTTCTTGTGCATTCTGTAACCCATAACTACGCCAATGTCTATTGTACATCACGTGCTAACAAACGTGCATTCTCATGGTCTATCACGCTCTCTTCTAAAAATCATTCTATACTAGCGTCAATATCTGCCATTAGCACACTAAGCAATCCTCATCTTTTTTTATTATATATATATATATATATATATATATATATATTACAGGGGCGTTTTTGTATCTCTGTGTCGGTTTTTATATTTTCCTTTATATCTGGTTCTTATATTTTCCGGTTTTTATATTTCCCTTTATATCTGGTTCCCTTTTTCATCATTAACTTTCTTATATTGATATTATTGATTCATAATTCGCATGTCATATCACGTTATCCAATTTTTTATTAATAAAAGTTTTATTATCGAATTTTGTGGTTCAACTGCAATTCAAATTGGTTATCGCTTCTATATCTGTATCTATTCAGCAAGAATAGAAGTTCAGATAAATCCTTCTGGCCACGCAGCACAATTACTCACGACCATAAACATAAGTCATTAACTGTCAAATTTCAAATAAAACTTATCATTCCTTTAAAAAAGAAAAAAGGAAAAATTTACGACATATCTTACTTTCAGTCAATATTTCCTTAGAAAATCGAAATTGATTGATAAAAATTAAAAAATTCTAAAAAATTTAAAAAAAAAATAACTTTAGAAAGCTGTAATTTTCATAGAAATGTGAGAACTCATGATTGACTGGTTGAATATAGATATTTTATTTAAACATTACATCAGCGGAAATGTAAGGAAATTTTTCAAGACTGAATTGAAAATCAATGGAATGAATTTTGATGAAGAATCATTTATTTCTATTAGAAAAGAAAGTATCTGATGTGAATGAGTCATTCTTTCCGGAATTCATGAAATAAGAAACCGTTTCAAAAATTCTTTGTAGAATGATTTATATAGAATGCAACAAAACATAATATCAAACGATTACTAATGAAATGCACGAAATACTACGCAGGTATTTTCAAGTGCTGATTTAGAATTAATGGAAGAATGATCATATCGAATTATAAAAGATGAACAGTTGGTAAAGAATCTGAGGAATGAATGGAAGAATAGGCTTTGAGACTTCGAAAATGCAAGGGATTTGGTGCTTGACTCCTGCCGGTAATTTTTGTAGTCTAACTGTCTTCAAAGAGTTTCTGAGATTCTTTGATCGTTCAACTTTAACTGAACTATTTTTAGCGGAAGCTTCGATTCAATTTTTTGTATATGTCAATAAATTATTGTGATATAAAGAATCGTAATAGTGGAAAATTAAATGATTCTTTAACACATTTAAGGCAATCAAATGTTGTTGAAAGGTCATACCATAATGGAAAGTCCAAACGGAAATATTATGCGGTGAAATCGATCTTGAAGTGATGGCTGACGCAATGTTGATAGAAAACTTAAAGAGCATTCCAATATGAAAAAAGCAAAGTGCCACAGTAATGAAGAGAGTGTTATTTTTGCATCAGATTTTGCAGGAAATACAGTGATTTCTTGATATAATGCTTCTATTCTTTGAAAAATTTGCTTGCATTGTGAAATGCAAAAGAATTCATATCAATATTTTAAACTCTAATTCGAAAGGTTTCTCTTTCAAAACCGAAATTTTAAGATTTTCAACCACTGTGAATGCAACCAATTTTCGCTATCAATAAAAATGTGTCATTTCTGTTCTTTTTTGTTAGTTATCCGTGCTGTATTCGTAGTATAAGTAGCTTCTTTACTGGATGGCCTATATAAGACTGATAAGCGAATAACTGATAACTGATGGTAACTGCACTTTAGCTTATTTATTTTTAGCAGAAGCTTCGGTTCAGCTTTCTGGATCTGCGAAATGAATTATTGTGAAGAATCGCAGTGATGGAAAAAACAGATTATTTTTTGACTGACGCCGATATTTTGCAGGGGAATCATTCCTCAAGAATTTCCGAAATTCCTTAATTTTGCTTAGCTCTAGCTTATTTACTTTAATAGAAACTAAGATTCATGCGTTCAATTTTTTTTTTTTTTGAGAAATGCTACAGCTCATTGAGCAGTAACAAATTCATCAGCAGTATAGACATTGATCGATGATTTACTTCTTTTCTATTCATCCTACAATATTATATGTTCCCATTTTTACTATGCTATTTCTAGAATTCAACTTCTTTCCATTCATATTTTTTGTTTATCTGTAGTAAAATTTTATGCAATCATCATTCAATCTCTAGAAATCCATTCATTTTTTTGTGCGAAAATTTCTCCGTCATAATAAGGTTATTTCCAATATCTTCACTCGGTTTCAAGGTTTAACGCTTGTACTTGACTTTAATTTAAACATTAAGTTATAGGAATCGGATCTTTTGCTAAGATTGTCGGAAAGGTGAGTTTATTTTTTTGTGAAGGAGATGAATCCTTCTATAAAAAGTTTTACTGAATAACAGAAGAGTGTACAACATAAATATTGGAAAATATCCAAGCGAGCTGGTGACTAAATCACTGTGGTTCTGGACGGTGAAAATAGTGATTCTTGATCGTCGATTTGCTGCCGTTGCTCGTCATTCTAGGTTGTTAAAGAACTGCGTCAGTATAAAAACTTCAAAGGACTATTGCAGAAACTCGAAAAGTTTGCTCGGCCGTTCTGGAAAACTGATTATGTTCGTAATCCGAATTTTTTTATTTCTTTCGGGGTGTCGGAAAAAACCTACTATTTTCTAAATGTCTCAAAGCACTTGCATTGTAGAAATTTGTTCTATTTGGATCTTTATCCTATTTATCTGAGAATTTTTCTTAGATTATCCGTCTTAAACACCTGCTAAATCTATGTATTGAATATCTGGTAAATCCAGGTTTCACACAAATTTTTCTATTCGAAATTTAATGATGAAAATGTCTTAGATAAATACTAATCCAATTCACATGTTAATCACTCAGTCTTATGTTGTTAAAAGTCAGCAATCTTTTATCTAATTAAAAATCATGTAACATACAAGATTACCCAAAAAAAAGATAGCTTATGTACCAATCTTTTCACAGCTTTCTGTTTCCATTTTTTTATTCTATATGTCACACCCGTTTATCTAAAATATATAAAGTATTAATTTTTAAACTTATTGAGCTATTTTGTTGTTGTAATTTGTAATTTTTGATTTTGGTTAGCTGTCTTCAACTCCACGTAATGTTAGCAATGAACTTATAAAACAATTGCCCAAGCATTCTTCTATTTCACTCAAAGCGTAGATACTTCCTTTTTCGCTAAAACTAACTGCTTCATTTAAATAATTGTGAATGAATAATGAATGCGAAATAGCTGATCTCTACCGTGTAGCCCTAATGATCGGATCGACCTCGCTTTGTTTGTCGATTAATCGATGAGTTTGACGGGAAACATAGATCACCATCGCTAGTAAACATGTTCTTCCTTTTGGTGATAAATATGCCTATTGTTTTGGCGGTAAACATATTTATGCTTTTGCGGTAAACATGCTTATCGGTTAACTGATTCATCTTAAACCATCTTCTTATCTGTCTTTTAATACTCCTTATTTGCTTTAATCACACTATTCAGATTCTTTCGACGATAACCACTTATTTAAAAGAATAAGTTGAAAAAAAGTAGTAAGTGTGTTATTTCTAGAAATGAATTTTTTTTAAATTTCGAAAGAAGTATGGATACTTATCATAAACAGCAAAAGAAGCACAAATATCATTATATTTAAGCTCTTCCATTATGGTATATGCATTATTAACTGCATAACAAAAATGAAGAAAATCGCGAAAATTAATAATTTAAGATTTGGAAATAAAAACCTATATAAATAAAAATGTAAGTCACCGTTGTTGTTATTTGGTACGTAACTTTGCAATCTCTTCACCAATGGTTTCAAATTTCGATACAATGTTGCATTGAAATTGGGATGTGTTTTTTTTCTTTTTAGAGAAATACTTTTTTAAACCTATCACATCTGTGACAGGTAAAAGTAAGCAAAATCATTTATCATATATATCTTCCAAATTGTTGCTGCAAAGGCACATAATTTCGCAATCTCTTCACCGATTGCTTTCAAATTTCGAAACAGTTTTGCATCCGAACAGAAGTTTTTTTTTTATTTGGATATATCTACTTTTTTTTTTCATCTATCGCCCCTGAATAGGGAACAGTAAGTAAGTAGACATCAACATTCGAGATTTTCAAGTAACATTGCATTCAAAATTTATTTTCATACAAGTTGCCTTCGAATAGACACATAAACGATTTCAAATTTTTATACATATAAGACCTTATCTAAGCTCTTTGCTTATTTCTTGATTTATGAAGTAGGTGAGCGAACTGAATTTACTGACGCACCTGGACTATAACTTCCACTTATCGTCGCAAATATCTTCATCGATCACTTTCAAATTTCGACGCAACTGTCGGAAAACCGAAATTAATCATTTTAGTTTATATTGTTAACGAAATTCGAATATTAGAAACTTGTTCTTCTTGTTTGACTTGTCCAGCGCTGATAGTACTTATGCATCTTTTGGTAAACAGTTAACATCAACAGAGTATTATCCGGTGTCGACAAAAGTAGCGCGCTTCTAATATCCTCGTGTAAACAGTCTTTATTGACAAGATTACTGTGCACTTTGTTATATTAACGAAAACAATCTTGCACAAGCAGTCTTATCATATTATTCATAACTATTTAACTACCCACCAGTTTAGCTAAAATATAGTCAACAGCGTTTTCGCTGGACCAACGCTCTACAACACTTCTCGGCGAATTCTCAATGCAAAATTTTTATTTTTCACGTTTCTACTTCCCCTTTATAATCCTTTATTTTCCATTTTTATTAGTTGCGCTATAATAATGATAATTCTGTTATTCACGTATCTTATAATTAACATAAAATAAAGTTTTTGCCATCAAACTCCTTCCGCACTCGTTATACACCTTCTCAAATAACTACATCAAGCTCTTCCAAACAACTTCCTTAAGATATCTTCCAAAAGATCTAAAACAATTTCCAATAAATTTTTTTTCTGCTACGAACAAGCCTTCAATAGTAATCAAAAGTGCACAACTGGAAAAAAAAATGGAAAAACTTCTCGAAGTTAAGCAAAGGGACTTAACACTGCTGGATTAAATTATGACCAAAGAAATCCAACAACAATACAAGGCCAGGAAAGAATAATTGAAGAAAAAATAATGCATCCCGAATTACACATTGGCACACACAACCTGCCGGCACAGAATGGAAACAATGCATCCAGCAACTATCGACTACCACAAGAAAAAAAAAGAAAAACACGCTCAAATGATCGACGATGAAAGAAATAATTTAAATTTAATAAATGATGGTTAAGAAGCGATCATAGTTTTTAAAAATCTATAAAAACGACTTCGAGCTAATATCCAGCGTCTGAATCAACACCAGACAAAGGACAAACAATTTCGTCAAAAGGAGATCTAGAGAAAAGTTCGGACAATCCCATATGATCAAAAAATCCTTTTATAACGAATTGCATTCGATTAAAAAAGTGATCGCGAATGGAATAGTTGAATCGAAAGCAACAGTTTAAGCTGTCGAAAAAATACTTCGACAACTAGATATAATGGGCGAAAATCTTGAACAATTCAGTATTGAAATCTTGATCGAAAATAAATTAGCAACCCGGATTCTTGGTAAAATTTACGAGCAAAGGAAAAGCAGAAGTTTGGTCAGTAACCAAATATAGATTATTGTTCTAGCCGAGTTCAGAAGACTTCCAATTAAACGGATTCTCTTTTCCCAACATCGGTTCCTTTTCGATTTTTCAGATCGAAGAAGAAATATTCCTACGAAATAATGAAAAGTAACAAAAATTCCTTGATGTAAATTAGAAGATCAAGATTTCACTAAAAATCAAAATACTCTTTGCTTTATATATCTATTATGGTTCCTTTATAGCATTCACAATTTTCCTCCTTCAGAAAATGTCGGAAAACCTGAACTTATCTTCAATACGAAATCATTTTTAAATATAAAATGTTAAATTCATATGATTTGCCCAAAGTATGGTCAGCTAAATAATTTATGCTTGCATTTTAAAATTCCAACTAGTTTGCTCATTGAATCCAATTTTTGCGATTGCTACTTTTAAATCCAATTTTCGCGGTTGTAAAGAACATTTCCGCTTATTGATAATTATTGTAAAACAGATTGTTAAATTCCGATCCTCCTCTTTCTTATCATCGGCGTCATCTTTAAAGAATTAAACGGGCAATTTCACTTAAATTAATTTCATTTATTGTCTCTTGCTTAACTCCTTTGATCATAGGAGAAATGATTGATGTTCCTTATTCAATGCTAAATTGACGACTTTTATTCAATGCTAAATTGTCTACAATCTCAACTTTTTCATAAATCTCGTCTAGATGGAAGAATATATAGTAGTGATTCATTTTTTGAACATTTTAATCTTGTCAATCAATCCCAATCTTTACTACCCATCTCCGCAATCTTCATTAATAATCTTCACCCAACCTTCATTATCAAGTCTCTGGACTGACTGCTAATCACCAAAAACCTTCAGTTGTCAATTATCAGATATTATCAATGAGGAATAAATTCCTACGAGCTGCTTGTTGCTTCAAAACCAACTTTTCCACACAATCAACTTCCAACTCATCAACAGAACAAAGTATTCCTCATAAGTGACAGAAAAATTCCGTCACAGTCACAAGCAAAGCAAAAAACCCCGTCAATATTTTGTCTTTGAAAAAAACCGAATTTACCAAATCAGAATTTTTCATGTCAGGTTTGCTTTGTGTGAAACAATTTTTGGAGTGAGAATTGAAACCACCGCGATAAGTGACGGATGCTGAATTAATCAAGAAAAAGCGCCAATCCAATAAATTGAATCGGAAGGAGGGAACTTAAAATGAAGTCAAAGGACCAAATGACAAAAAAAAAAAAAAAAAAAAAAAAAAAAATTGAACTAGCTATGATAGCTTCGAAAAAAAATCGTAATATAACACCGCGCGAACTTCCAATTGCTCAATTTTTCCATCTGATATATTTATATCATGAACTATAAACTTAAAATTGAATAAATATCATTTAATGTTGTTTGTGTCACAGGCATGATGGCACTAACCGTTATTCTAGTGGTTATTCATTAGCTCTGGCAGTCTAATCAATACGATCTGAATGGCAAAAATTGAAAGATGCAAATAACTGCGCGGAAATTTTATTGTAATTTAATTAGCTAATATTATAATTGTTGAAAAAAAGGATATTACAAACATAATTCATCAGCTAATCTATATAAATAAAATTAGACGCTTGAAATCTTAAATCTCCAAAAGTCCTCAAGTTATTTAAAGTATTATCTAAATTGGTTTTGAACTAATTTAGATCTCCGAAAATTCATACCAATGCATTGAATTTTCACACAACATTGCATTCGAATACGCGCATGTTTTTATTTACTTTATATATGAATCCGTTGCTGCAGCTCAGTCTACATAAGTAAAAGGAAAAAAAAGAAAAGAGAAAGCGCGTATTTTTAATTATGGGAATAAAATCCGTTATTTATAATTTGCTTGATAGTCGAGGTTGGATGATGAATTGATTCCTGCTGTTATGATTCGGCTAGGTCAGCAGTAGAATGAAGGTTTTTGTGCAATTTTGGTGTTTTTTGTGTGATAGAGACGAATTCTGTTGGAAAAAGTTTTATTAATTGATGAAAGAATGATTCTTCTTAACAAACAACTGTCGGAAACTTTTGGGAATTTTCAATTGGACGACGATCGCAACGAGAGGGTTAAAATAAATAATTTATCTGACACAGTAGACAGTACAATGGAACAATTAACGTAAAATGACACAGT
>KZ270082.1:38705-55219 GCA_002249935.1 Onchocerca flexuosa
TGACACAGTAGGCAATACAATGGAACAATTAACGTAATGATGAAATATAAAATAGGGGATTAGGAGCTCAAATGAAAAAATCGGTGATTGATAAGAGAGTGTTGAGTGTTGAAACTGTTGAGTGAGAAGAATGATCTTTTGATCAATTAGACTGAATATATATAGCATTTGGAATGGGAGTGGCATATTACAATAATCAAAATTTTTTTTACATTTAGTGTGAGACACATAATTAAGTTTAATGTCTAGCGCAGAGATCATAGGTCATGATTGTACCAATTGGTGCCTTGACCAAAAGTGAATTTAGGAATATAATTAAATTTAATGTGTGATTAGGTCATGATCGTACCAATTGATGCCATGACCAAAAATGAATTTAGGAATTTAATTGAATTTAATGTCAAAAAGAAATTTCAAATATTGTCAATGAAAATAAAATTGCTTAACATTTTTCCAACATTTCGAATGTTTCGACACTCCCAACCGAAGAGTTCTTTTAAAGAGGTAGAGCCTGGGGTGTATAACGAAAAGATCTTTGTTTAGTGACCTCTTGAATTTGTTCTATCTATTACAAGAGCTTGTAGTGAACTCATCGAAATAGCGACGGTTTCTCTTCGATGAGAGGCCTTAAAGCATTGTGAACAAAAGATAGATTTAATGAGATCAAGCTTTAGCTTGATTGCAATTAATACAGTTGATATTCCCACAATGCTTATATCTAGGATAATCATTTTCCAATATTTGGTGATTTCTGCAATCTCTCTTTGGATGATTTCTGCAACCTTATCGACTTCTTTTTCTAATTGTTCAGCGAGCTCTTCTCCTTGTTGGCCAACTTGTTGCCACAGAGTTTCTGATCCTTGATGATGATTCATTGAGTTGATTGTTTCTTGTTTGTGCACTAAGATTTCCAATTCTGCATTTAAAATCTTTCAATTCCAAATTTATTGATTATTCCTCCCTCGAAATCAATGAATTTTGTTTTGATTTCCTTTGATGGACAAGGAGTTATCAGAAGCTTACCATCAACTTCCTTAGTTATGACATCATTCCTCTGTAACAGTAATTCGACTGCTGTTGTTGAATTAAAACGGAGCAACCATTTAATCAATGTTAACAGATTATTTCGATTTTAACAGCTTCTCTTGTGTATTTCTTTAAGCTATCTCCGAAATTCTTGCTGTAAGGTATCGAAAACGTATTGAAACTTTGTGTTTTCTATGTCGGACGTTTCCTTTGAATTAATTTCCATAATCAGTAATTGGTGTCTTGATGGACTGCTTAAGTTTTTATCCTCTTTGCTAATTTTTACACCATTCCTCTCATCTCCAACATCCATATCAATGATGAAGTCCTCTTTCATTGAATATGGGTTAACGAATCCATATTTTGATATGTTGATCGTTTCATTTCCCATGTCGAGCGTAAATGAGGTTTGTAACTCGTCGATAATGAAGTGATTTCCATATCTCGATGCATAAAATTTTCCGATCATTCTGTATAGGAAGTATTCTTTGGCCTCTTTGCCATTCCATAAGACAATGCTGTTGTTTGTAATACATTTTCCTCTTTGAGTTGCACATTTTTCTGTATTATCGAGATTAGACATTGGACTTCTTCCATCATATAGAAATATTTCTCCTATCGTCAACATGAAGTATGTTGTTGACTGACATTTAGTTCCTAAACATCCATAAGAATACTGTATATTGTTACTCGTTGTCCACTTGTTCGGTAAAATTTGATTTAGAGCAATTCCATTTATTTTCTTCTGATCATTCAGGTTTCTGCAGAATTCCGATGATGTTGCGGAAGTAGTTGTTTGATCGGAAACCACAGCCAGTGACAGTCTTAGGAATGCCTTCGTGCATATAGTTCGAGTGATATTACTTCACTTTATGGCCGATATGCGTATGTGAGTTCTTGTGTATAGTGTCGCTTTAATCGATGTAACATTTTGATTCATGATTTCATTGCAGTTCCATCTCTCAGGAATGTTGAGTGGAATTCCAGATATCCATTCACAATTTTTCTTCGTTGTTGCTCGCGTCAACATGATAAAAATCATTGTTATTAATAATAAGTTCTGTAGCATAGCGCTCACTTTATTTTTTCTTCTTGTTACAGTTTGTTGTTGAGTCTTGATATTCCTGGGTTCCTTTGCTATCGCATTCTTCTGTACTCCCTTTTGTGTGTTGGCGCTTCTTTTTCTCTTTGTTATTGATTTTTCTTCTTCGTTCTCTTCTTTCAAGTATTGAGTTTATCGTCTCCTTGTAGAGCTTCTTGTTCTCTTTGCTATTGATTCTTCTTCTTCGATTTGATCCATAAAATCTTGTGGTGGTATTGTTGAGTTCTCGCATTGATTTATTTCGAGAGGATATAACATATTGACTGGACGATTTAGAATTTTCCGATTAAGTAATTCTATCTGGACACTTCTGATTTTTCCATCGGCGCTTTCGTTTAGTTCCTTAACCTTTGCTAATTTCCATGTACCTCGTGGTGCTTCTGTTTCTTTCACTAACACTATTTCTTCTTTAGAAGGAACTCTTACTTCAGCACTTCTAGGAGATTTATGTTCTTTTCTTCCATATTTCCCAAAACGTATCGGGAATTTTTAATGTATTAGACCAATGCTTAATGAGCCTTTCTTGAGTATTTAGTCTGTATGGAGTGAATTCGTCCTCATTGATCTCATCTTTAACTGGTATTGATAGGGAAGCTTCGGGAGAGATAAAATCTATTGGACGAATAATTATGGAATCATCGAAATTCACATAAGTTAATGGACGAGTATTCAATATGCCTTCTATCTCTACCATCAGAGTTGTTAAGTCTGCTTCATTTAACAATTTCCTTCCTACAGCTCTTCTTAAAGCTCTTTTTGTTAATCCAATTATTCTTTCACAAATTCCTCTGCTCTAAGGAGCTTTTGGAATTATGTTCTTCCATTTCATTCCTCCCTTTGTTAGGAATTCTTTCACTCGCATTTCTTGATCCATCAAAGTCTCAAAAACCAATTGGAATTGACTTGCGTTATCACTTAATATCAATTCAGGATAACCACGTCGAGCTACGAATCTTCTGAGAACATTCAGGAAACTTCTAGCAGATAAATCGTCTGCCATTTCTAAATGTACGGCTCTTGTTGTAAAACAGGTGAATAAGGCGATCCATCTTTTTGATAATCCTGTTTCGGTTTTAATCGATATGGGGCCTAAGTAGTCTAGACCAACTCGAGCGAATGCTCGAGAACGTGTTACCCGAGATTCCGGATAATTTGGCATTGTTGGTAGTTTAAATGTTTTCGCCGTCCACCGTTTGCAACCCATGTATTTATTCAAAACTTGTTTGACTTCGGCTCTTCCTTTTGGTATCCAGAATGTTTTTCTTAATCTTGAAATTGTGTGTGCCACACCAGCATGATACATTTCTTCGTGTTTTTCTTGGATGATATGTTCAGTTATACGATTGTGTCTGGGAAGAATGCTGGATGAAGGTTGAAGTTGCTCAATTCCGAACTCTCTAATCGAGTTTTGATTCATCATAATCCTCCCTCTTGGAATAAATTCTATTTTCTTATTTCTTCTGCTGATATTCCTTCTGATTGTGCCTGTTTGATTAATATCTCCCAAGCAAATTCGTAGTCTTCTAACGTAATTCGGTTTTTTGTTGTTGTAACTCGCAATCAAGGAAATTTTCCTTTAGATGTTAAGTTCAAAAATTTCAAAACCCAAGCAATAGCTCTCACTAGCCTTGATATTTTACTGAATCGATTTGCGTCCACGATCTTGATGCTTGTTTTATTGATGTTTCGTTGAGTGACCAATGCCAAAATTTTCTCATTTTCTCGGTTGCTTTCGTATCCATCGTGTTTTTGGTCGATATTGTATTCCCACTGTGGCCATTTTAATTCGTCTCTTTTTAACCATCTTGGTCCTTCCCAACATAATTCGAAACTTGATAATTTGAGAGGATCTAATCCTCTTGTAGCTACATCTGCTGGATTATTTTCACTTGGAATATATCGAAATGCAAACTTGGCTTTTCTTATTTCTTCGATGCGGTTCTGTACGAATTTTGGTGAGAGGCGTGACTGATTTTTTATCCAGTGTAAAACGCATCGAGAATCTGACCACACAATTACCTTCGAGTATTCTAATTCCATTTCTTTGATGACGAATTGAGCAGCACGTACTCCAATGAGTACAGCTAATAATTCTAATCTTGGTATGGTCGTGCCTTTAATGGGAGCGATTCGAGATTTAGCAAAAATCAATGACACCTTTTTTTCTTGCTTTGCATATACTGCGGCAGCGTATGCGACTGAGGAAGCATCAGTGAAGACATGAATTATGGTTGATTTTGTGGGGTTAATTGCTTTTCGTGGCAATTCTTTCATGTGCACTGGCCATGTACATGTGAGATGTTCCAATTTTTCGTAGTTTTCATTACTTGGTAGTTGATCCCAACCAATTTGTTTCTTCCAAAGACTTTGAAGGAATAATTTGATTGGTAAAATACAAGGTGTTAAAAATCCTAATGGATCATATTGCAACGCTAAGAATTGCAAAATTGTTCGCTTGGTTGGTTCTTGATCATCATTCCAAGATTTTGGATTTATCTGAATAATGTTATTAATAGGGCTCCAGTAAATACCACGAATTTTCTTAATCTGAATTTCTTCGGTTCGATCTTGCTCGGGAATCCTGGCATTAAATTCTTTATCGTTGCACAAAAATTCTCTTATATTCATTGAAGCGTTTCCAAAGATAGTCTTTATTTCCTTATAATTTGAGAGAGCTTCGTGCGTATTCTTAGTTGATAATATGACGTTATCAAAGTAGAGATTTTTGTTGATTTCGCGAACGAGTTTACTTTCATAATTTTCTAGGTGATAATTGAGTGTGGCTGGTAGAAGGGCGATGATATTACTCCAAACGGGACTCGTTGAAAACGATAATGTTCTATGTTATCTTCGGTGACTTGCCCTCGAATATCTTATGTTATCTTCGGTGACTTGCCCTCGAATAACCAAAGGAATCGAGTGCAATTTCTTCCTGTTGGGAGTAGCTCTAGTTGTAAATAAGCCTTTTCGATATCTGCTACCATGACATTTTCCATCATTCGGAATCGAAGTAATATTCCTATTAAATCAGGAAGTATTATGGGCCGCGATATAAAACTTCATTTAACTTTTCATCCTCTTGTGTGAGATGATGCGTCATAAACAATTCTAAGTTTCGTTGTTGCTTTGCTTGGCGTTACAACTTCGTGGTGAGGTAGATAGTGAATAATACCAACCTGGTTCATTTATGAACTCATTTTTTCGATGATATTAAATTGTAGTTGCTCTTGAATTGTCTCGTTGTATTTCACGAATAATTGTTCATCGTTTTGAAGACTTCTGATCAATGTTTTTAATCGGCCGAAACACAACCCAATGTTGTCATTTAGCTTGATATTCATTTCTTTCCATGGCCAGGCAACTTGATATCTACCATTGACTTTCTTGATGCTTTCCCTGAACTTTTCTAATACATTTTCGCCGTCATGAAGATTTGGATCTTCTTGTATTCTTATGATTTCCAGTTTTCAAAATCGATTTATGTCTGGATTGGTGGTTTTTGTGGGTTTAATTATGCTCTTGTTTTCGCTCTGAGTGCTGCTATTTTCTGCATTGATGTTTAGAATATTGTTATTGCCTTGCATGTTATTCCATCCTGCATATGCGATTAGATCCCTTGAGTCGAAAAGCTCTTTATAATCACTGTCTTGGAATTTCTTTATGTAGCCGCTTCCCACTACCATTGGACCGACTATTGAGTTGACCAGAGAGAATCCTGAGTTCATTGCGTGAGTTTTATTGAATTGAATGAATTTAAAGAAGTAATCAACTCCAATAATTATATCTGGTTTCTGCCAGTGTCCTGCCATGTCTTCTAGTGGCAATTGAGTTGATATAAATGTTACATCGTATTGATTCATAGGAATAATTTGTAATTGATTTGTTAAATAAGTCACAATCGCAACTGTCAATGGTGCAATTTGGTTATCTGTAGTTTTTATCCCCAAATGTGCCTTTGCAACAACTGATGTTTTGGGATTCTTGTCACCAAATGAGGCAATCTTCATTTTTTCATAGTCGACTTCATGTAGTTTTAATCGATTTGCCAGTTTCTTGGAGATGCAACTTATTTGGGCACCACTGTCGAATAAAACTACGGCTCTTTCTTTGATTGCAGGAATATCCCGATTGATTGTTTCGACTTCTTTGCATAAAAGCAAAACATCTTTTGTCCCAGTTTTTTTTGGTTTAATATTGGGTTAACTGTCTTTATTGATGTTTTCTTTCTGTTCGATTTGTCGCGTTGGATAGTATCCGTGTATTTAACGCATTCTATGGCAGTATTGTGTGAGCCTTTGCAGTGGAAACATGAATATTTCCTTTTGCCGCAATCGCTTGCCTTATGTCCTAGATGAAGACAATTTAGGCAGACATTGTTCTCTCTCAAGCGTTCCATTCGTTGCTTGAGTGTAGGATAGACGTGGCATTCATTGTCCCAATGATCCTGCTTGCAAAAGAAACAAGGTCTTCTTGTTTTTTCACTCTTCTTTGAGCTGAAATTCTCTTTTGCTTTATCTTTCGGTGATATAGTTATTGCTAATGCCGAGGTTTCATTCCTAGCATGTTGCAAGTATGATCTTGGCTTATTCTTGATTGGCCTTTGCTCCTTCTCGATATTGATGGATTGGCTCCTTGCCACTTCTTCATTTCTCTGAATCAACTTTCCGAGGAATGATCTCAGTTTAGTTACTGACCATGGCTCTTGTTTTTCTTTTTGTTGATAGATTTTATCTAGAATCCAGACTGGTAATTTATTCTCGATTATTATTTCGATGCTGGATTGTTCTAGATTTTCGCCCACTGCTTCTAATTGTCGAAGTATTCTTTCGACGGCTTCAACTGTTGTTTTCCATTCGCGATCATTTTTCTTGATCGAATGCAATTCGTTGTAAAGAGATTTTTTGATTATGTGGGACTGTCCGAATTTTTCTTCGAGGACTTTCCTTATTACGAAATAATTTTCTGGAGTTATGTCATATCCCATAATGGCCTCTGATGCTTCTCCTTTCAGATATGCCATTAAGTAATTGAGTTTTTGGATATCTGGAATGTTTTGTTGATGCACTGCTGCATCAAAACTACATAATTAAGTTTAATGTCTAGCGCAGAGATCATAGGTCAGTCATGATTGCACCAATTGGTGTCTTGACCAAAAAGCAAATTTAGGAATATAATTAAATTTAATGTGTGATTAGGTCATGATTGTACCAGGTACCATGACCAAAAATGAATTTAATGTCAAATATTGTCAATCAAATATACAATTGCTTAACATTTTTGCAACATTTCGAATGTTTCGACATTTTATACCTAATAAGTGAAGGCAAAGAAACAATCATAATTTTAAAAATGCACGAAAATGACACAGAGCTAATGCTCCAGCGTCAGAAAAAGACGATAGAAAGGAGGAAGTAAATCAGCAAAGAATGTTAGCCCAGACCGCAAATCACTTGACTGTGAATTTAATGGCGTTTGCCATTGCCCACATTTAGCGGCAACCCCGATCAATGGATGGGATTTTGAAGCAGTTATGAGGCAGCAATACACCTGCAACTCTTCCAAATATTCAAAAATTTGACTCTTTGATGGCATATCTCAGGGGAAGTGCCTTACAGGCCTTAAGGAAATATGATATAACCCCAGAAAACAATGATATCATAAGAACTGAGAAATTTCGACAATCACATACGATCAAAAGATCACTTTATAACGAATTGTATTGGATCACGAAGAATGATCGAGAATGGCGAGTCACTGTCAAAGCTTTCGAAAGAATTCTTCGACAACTGAAAATATGGTGGAAAATTTGGAAGAACTTTGTTATTAGTTATCGAAATAATAATAGAAATATTAGTTATCGAAATAATAATAGAAAGCAGACTGTCCACTTAGAATCTGGATAAAGTTTATCAACAAAAGAAGCAAGAGCCATGGTCAGTGAAAAAGTTAAGATGCTTTCTCGAGAAACTCGTAATGAGCAAGTAGAAATCATTCTTTGAATATGGTAGAACAAAAACTATCAGCAGACAAGTAAAAGTTATATTTAAAATATACCCTAACGAAACTTCAGTTTTGATTACGAATGTGCCAAAGAAATCTGAAAGAAAATGAAACCAAAAGGAACCAAAATAAGAACTCTGCGCCTTTTGTAACAAGGAACATTCGGACAATGAGTGCCATATTTATTCCACTCTGAAACAAAGAATAGAACGTTTGGGAAAAGTGAATGCTTGTCAATACTGGTTCGAAAGTGATCATACCGCACATGACTTTAGAAATAGAAAAAGAACTTGCTTTCTTTTGTAAAAGTGATCACAACACAGCGCTATGTCAAAGCAAATACAAGGACCACGAACAGTATGCTGGACTGGACAAAGAAAAAAAAAACTCTGCGAACGTTATTACACCAGATGAAAACACGCGATATGAAGAACAAAAAAAGGATGAAGTTCTACTTTCATATAAGGAAATTAAAGTCTTCAATCCAACCGTGTATGGGATCCAAGAAGGTGCTATAGTATTACTTGATACAGGTTCATAATCATCGTTGATTTAGAGAAAATTAGCACAGCTATTGAATTTAGAAGATGGTGAAAATTCGATGATCGACCACGCGGAGCGTGGCCGGGTTCAGCTAGTGTGTCAAATATTCTGAAACAAATTCGACTAAACGGCAAATTAAAACGGAAAATACTACGCGATATACTTATCTTAGCTAAGTGTTTTTCAGAACTCATACAATTCAGGAAATTTCGAAAAGCAAAGTTAGGATTCTCCTTAATAAAGACCAAGGTTGGCCAATATTGGCTGGTTAAGGATATATAAAGGAGCCATGTAATATCAGCGGAATAATAATTCATTCAAAATGTGATATCATGCAAAATGTGACATCACCAAATACATCAATTATGTCAACTACGGTACTCTTCAATAAAAATCGTCCCAGATATCGACCAATTTTGGAAATTAGAATACAAGAAAAGCCTGATAATTATACGATGAAGGAGTTTTAGGATGATTTAAAGAAACTATTACGAAAAAAAATGGACGATATCAAGTATCATGGCCTTGGAAAGAAGCAAATTTCAAATAAAAGATAATTTTAAGTTGTGTTTCGGGTGATTCAAATTATTAGTTAAACGACTTCAGAATAATTAACGTCTACTTTCAATGTATAATGAAACAATCAAAAATCAATTGTAATCCAGTATTATTCAAGAGATAAACGATAAATTGAAACAGATAGGAATTATCCGTTATTTACCATATCATGAAGTGATAACATCTAATAAATCGACCACAAAATTTAGAATCGTTTACGACGCTTCAGCTCATCTCAAAGAATCGAAAATCTTAGCAGGAATATTCGTTTCCGCATAATGGACAATATTATAATAGCCGATATTGAAAAGGCTTTTCTACAATTGGAATTGCTTCCGACAGAAAGAAACTGACGTCCGAAAAGCAATTGCATAAGAAAACTTAATATGTTATCGATTCTAAAGAGTTCCCTTTCGAATAATATCATCTTTTTTACTCTCTGCAACTCTTAACCACCATCTCAAGAATTATGGAACAAAAATTGCCCATGGAATCAGGAAAAACCTCCATGTCGACATTACATTGCCAATCAAACGAAGAGAAAACCCATTACAAATCTATGAGGATATGAAATAAATTTTAAAGGATGTTTCCATGAATATAAGAGAATTTTTTTCGAACAATAAGGAATTAAATGCGCCAATACCAGAGGAGAATGTTACCGAAGTAAATAAAATGAAGAAAATTCATGGTATCAATTGGAATCCACACAACGATTCTAAATTAACATTAAAGCTATGGAACAACCAGAAACCAATAAAAAGGACAATATTGCAATTTATTGCTTTTCAATTTGTCCCATTAAGACACTTAGTACCAACGATCGTTCAAATTATTCCTACAAATTCTTTGGAAAAAAAATGTTTCTTGGGAACAAACGTCAGAAGAAGAATAAGTTCAAACTTGAAAATAGCTCATAAATGGCCAATGGCCAATCCAAATGAAGAAAATTCAACGTATAGCAATCGATCCATCACAACAATTAACTTTCCAAATGTTTAGAGATGCTCCACCAGCGCATATGCTTCTGCAATACATGCACAGCAGGGCACAAAAATATCCTTGATCTTACCCAAGTCACGAACAATTCAATTAAAGGCATGACAATGCCGAAATCAGAACTGTTAGTAATATTGATTGAAGTAAGAGCAGTATAATTCTTCATTAAACAGTTAGATATTTTGGAAATGTGAAAAAAAGTTTATGGTCAGACTCGTGATGCGCATTGCATTGAATACAAAAACAGTCACGTCTTATACCAAGATTTGTACAAAATCGAGTTGAAGAGATACGAATATCCCAATTCTCATTTTGACATATTCAAAGTGAATGTAATCCTGAGGATATAACTAAAAAAAGAATTTTACCAGATCAGTTAGCGAATTTTCAATCTTGGTGGACAGGATCGAAATAACTAAAGAATGAAGAATCGAAATGGCTTCAGTGGGAATATGATATTCATGACGAACACGAACAAAGTTTATACGGAAAATAAAAGATGAAAAAGAAAAAAAGATTATGGGTCAAATTATTCAAAAAAATCACATGAAAACATATATTAAATTTATGGATGCAAGTCGATCCAGCAAATTTTCAAGGATGATAAGAGCTACCATTTGAGCCTTGAAATTTCTCAAATTAATCTCCAAGAATAAATTTCTGTGGTTGAGTCATATAGAAGTTAATTCTCATTATTTCAAATGAAGATGAATTTGCTTTGAATTTACTAATTGGACAAGCTCAATCAGAAGGATTGATAGCAAAAAGACAGAAAAATATGACTTACACTATGCAGATGACTTCTGGCAATTTTTACATCGACTAGAACTCCTAGATAAAGGAAAAAATATAATAAACTCAGTGTACTACCTAGGCATAACAAAATAAAAGAACTTATCATACAACACTATGACGAAGAAATGCTTCACGCAGGGATCGCGCATACAATTTCTGAATTAAGGAGATTATATTGGATACCAAAGAAAAGAACAGTAGTTAAGCGAGTATTAAAAAAGTGTATGGGATGCAAAAGATGGAACGCGAAAAAATTCAAACTACCACAAATGCCAAATTATCCTGAAAGTCGAATAAAACCTTCTAGAAAATTTGCACGAATTGGTTTAATCGGATCAAGAAAAAGATAGATAGCTCTGTTTAGTTTTTTACTACTCGAGCAGTACATCTCGAATTGGTAGATGACTTAACAGCAGAAAGCTTCCTTACCGTGCTCAGTAGATTTGTTGCTATTATATGCTTAGAACGTTTGTTGCTATTTAATGAAAAGCTCACTAATGGTGTTATGATTTGGCAAGTAAATAGGATATTTGCTTTCACTATCTAATTCTAAATTCTCAAGACGATCCTTGAATCTCCACAATTTGTCAGTTTCATTTTGGTATAAATTCCATATATTTATTTGTTCTTCAGTTATTTCGACTGATTGTGCTTGTGGATCAATAACCATTCTGCTATCTCATAGTTCTCCTTGGTCGTTTGATTTCCTTTGGTGGACAATGATGTTGTGGAAAGTTTGGAATTTAGTTTAGCTGTGGAAGGAATAGATTTATATTAAATCCTTTATTCACAATAATAGTAATCGAATAATACGTAATTGACAGAACCGAAGAAAATCAGGCATTTGGCAAAGTAAAATGGGTGATCGATTTGGTTTTTTGAAGAAGAATATGTTGGGAACTTGAACAGGAGTAGCGTGGTTTAAGATCGTCTAGTCAGAGCGAACCAATTTGAAACAATGAAAAGGGATATTTTAAATGTTGGGCATATTGGGATGTAATACAATTGATATTGAAATAATTTTAAGAAAAAAATTGTCCACAAGAAAAAAATGCTAAACAGTTTAATTGAATTAAAAGATAGTGATAGTTTTACAACAGCATGATTAATGACTTTATTAGCTGTAAACGGAAACCTTTTGATGTGGTTGTAAATCGGCACGGTCATCGCATTCAATGGGAAATAATTTTACAAATGATGACTCATTAAAAGTTTCACAATTTTTTAAACATTTGATTATGTAATTTTCCATCTTAATTAGTTTTAGTTGAGAAATAATTTCGGTTTCCCCCGACAATCCCGAGGAAGAGAGAGTGGTTAACTTGTCTTGTTTCTTTTCTGTTGAATAATCGATTCTTCATTTGGAATTAGTGGTTTCTTTATTGAACTTCGAGTTCTCGAGCAATGGGTTCTTCGTGTTCCACAGTTTCATTCATAAAATTTCCTGATTGATCCTTTTGTCTAACTTCCAAAGGATATAACATATTTATTGGCCGGTTTAAACTTTATCCATGAGGCATTTCTACCTGAGCACTTCTTATTCTTCCATCCTTACTAACATTAAGCTCTGTTATCTTAGCTAATGTCCAAATACACTTGGGGTTCGTGGGTCATTTATAAGTACAACTTCACCACTGAAGGGCTTGTATTCTCTACGGACATGGGAGATTTATGTTCTGTTTAAGTACGTTTCCTTAAACTCTTTAAATATTCATTCTTCCACGTCTCCCAAAATGTATCTAAATTTTCTAAGGTATGTGACCAATATTTAATAAGCCTTTCTTACTTTAATTACCCAAGTTTGAGGGTTTATATGTAATAAATAGAGAAACTTCCACTATAAGAAGTTAGGATCATTCAGAAGGATCAGTGGAAATAATCGATCGGAATGGCTGATACAAACCACAACTGGAAAATAGAGCGATTGCAACGATCAGTTCATCGCTCAAAGAAACTAAAAAAATTGTTTAAGATTCGTTTCTATCGATGTATATTTTGTTTTTGGAACAACAACTCGCCCAAAAATGACATTTAATTTATGAGAAATTAATTTATGAGGAATAAATTCGTCTTTGTTATCATCATTAGCAATTGGTATGGATAAGCAGGCATTAGGAGAGATAAAATCTATTTGACTTAATACTATTGATTCACCAAAATTTACATAGGTCAATGGGCGTGTGTTGAAGATACCTTCTATCTCTGTTATCAAAGTTATTAACTTTCTTTCCTTTAATAATTTTCTTCCAATGGCTTTTCGTAAGGCATTTTTTGTAATACCAATCATTCTTTCATTAATTCTCCCGCTTCATGGAGCTTTTGGGATGATATTCCATACCACACCTTTTTTCGTAAAAAAGTCAGTTAACTGTGAATCCTGTTCATTGACAATTTGAAAAATTAACTGAAATTGACTGGTATTGTTGGATAGAATCAATGCTGGGTGTCCCCGTCGTGCAACAAATCTTCTGGTAAGGAAACTTTCTGCTGTTAAATCATCTACAATTCGAGATGTGCTGCTCGAGTAGTGAAACAAGTGAACAGAGCTGTCCATCTTTTTCTTGATCCGATTTCCGTTTTGACCGTGGTTGGGCCCAAATAATCTAAACCAATTCGTGCAAATTTTCTAGAAGGTTTTATTCGACTTTCAGGATAATTTGGCATTGGTGGTAGTTTGAACTTTTTGGCCTTCCATCTTTTGCATCCCTACATTTTTTTAATACTCGCTTAACTACTGTTCTTTTCTTTGGTATCCAATATAATCTCCTTAGTTCAGAAATTGTATGCGCGATCCCTGCGTGAAACATTTCTTCGTGATAATGTTGTATGATAAGTTCCGTTATTTTGTAAAGCTTAGGAAGATATATTGAGTATATCTGGAAATAGTAATCGATGTAAAAATTGCCAGAAGTCATCTGCATAGTGTAAGTTATATTTTTCTGTCTTTTTGCTATCAATCCTTCTGATTGTGTTTGCCGAATTAGTAAATTCAAAACAAATTTAATTTCATATGAAGTAATAGGACTTAACTTCTATATGACTCAACCACAGAAATTTATTCTTGGAGATTAATTTGAGAAATTTCAAGGTTCTAATGGTAGCTGTTATCATCCTTGACAATTTGCTGAATCGACTTGCATCTATAAATTTAATTCATATTTTCGTGTGATTTTTTTGAATGATTTGACGCCATAATCTTTTGTTTTTTTTTTTCATCTTTCGTTTTTAGTATAAGCTTTGTTCGTGTTTTCCATGAACATCATATTCCCACTAAAGCCATTTCGATTCTTCATCCTTTAACTACTTCGATCCTGTCCACCAAGATTGAAAATTCGCTAGCTGATCTGATAAAATTCCACGAATATGCACGCAAACGCACATAGTATGCATGCACGCATATCAATCGATTTAAAGTCGCTCAATTAAGGCATTTTGTTAGAGTACATTTTAAAGACTGAGTGTAATAAATATCTGCGATAGTTTGGTAATTCAAATTTTATTCATATTTTTATTAGTACTTTCCTATACTTATCTAAAAAATATATGCGGAATTTTTTCGAATTTTTATTTTTCTCTTTTTGTTTTTAAGCTTTTTATAAAATCAAGTTTTCTTCCATTTTTTATAGCATTTTCTTTTATTTCATTATATTCCTTGTTGTTTTATGTTTAATTTACCCCAAAAAAAGTGATTTACTGTGTATCTCGTAATTGAATAAACAATTATTTACTACTTTTGAACACTATTTATTGTTCTTGAATATTGTTCACTATTTAGAATAATATTTTTACCATTACTTTCAGAAGTGTATTATGGTAGAACGAAAACTTTTAATGATCGGAACCATGATAAAATAAATTCAAGATATCTTTCGAAACGAGACTTGTTCTTTTTTTTATACTTTTTATTACAAATTTTTGTCTTTTTTTAATTATATATTTTTTAATTTCATGACATGCATTTTAATATTTCATCAAAATTCTTTTGCACATAGTGTTTATTATTAAATTTCGCCCATACTTTGCCTGTGGAGTACTTATATGAAAAATCGATGAGGAATTTCCTCTGTAGAATTAATTTAGCATATTAAATATTTTCATGGTATTGTTTATCACAAATCATTATTAATTACTATTAGAGAGATGGGAGGAAGGAGGAGAATGAGAGAAAAAAGCAAGATAAATTATTACTACTGTTATAAAGATGGGAGGAAAAAGAGGAATGAGAGGAAAAGGAGGGAGGAGTCAATAAACTCTGATTCCTCTCTTTTATTTGTGACGGATATGACGTGATTTAAATTAAACTACGCACCTATTCGAATACAAGGTTGTGTCAAACTTTGAAAAGAATTGGTGGAGAACTTGAGAAGATCATTTAGGAGTAACGGTAACAAATGTAACAAATGTAGTAACAAATGATAGCATTTCCATTTTTATTTATATATATTGATATACCGCAAGTGCCTTTCAAAAAATAATTTTACCATTAAATTTAAAATAAACAAATTTAAAAATGACTTGTGCAATGACACAAATAAAATAAATTTCTATAGTGCAAATAAAAAATTTTTTCGATTTTTCCGTCAGCACTTGCCTGCCCTATTAAACGTTATTAACAAATCGACAAAATCATCGCACATTTGAATCCACTTGAAAAATAAGAGAAAATAGGAGAAAAAAGCCAAATCATTGAAATATTTATATAGCAGTGAATGCCATAATAGGAACTCATTCTGTACTTTAACAATACTTAAATTTAATTCAGAAAATTAATAATAATGATAAAGATAGAAAAAAAAGATGAAAAATTATAAGTTTATCAATTCTTGGACACGAAATCTACATGTCTGTTAGGTACTGAAATACTGTTAAAAGTGAGAGAACATGTGAAAAGATTAAAAAAAAAAAAAGAATATAAACATGTCAATGGCTTATTTATATCTATAAAGGCATTGGTAGAAGAATTTTTGCCACATGGATGCTTCAATCTCTTCTTCTAACTACCTTTTCATGAATCTTACGAGAACTAAAAATTCTTCTCTTTTTGAAATTATTCAATTATAACTTTCTTTAAAATTTTGGTTCTATATTTTTTCAGTATTTTGCATTTTCTTGGACTACTTGGCTTCTGATCTAATATTTGAGTAATGTTTTGGCTCGATAGCCCCTAAATCACCCACATATCGTTCCTGATCGAACTGATTCAAACCACACGGCCGACGCCATTCTTGCCCTCGTTCACGGAATTGCTTGGTCATTATCCATTTAATTCCAGTTAACACCGGACATGCAGCATGTCGAGAACGCATATCTACTTCACCGTTACGCATCAAATTATACCAGAACAATAGTGCATTCTGCAGAAATTCAAATACCATATTAACTAAGCATATCGTAACTTGATTATAATAATTCAGGCATGCCTAATACCACTTCTTCGGATTAGAATCAATTTTGTGGAACAAAATTTAAAAATTCTGAGGCAGATATATAT